>JXWZ01003650.1:0-12430 GCA_000956215.1 Anopheles farauti No. 4
AGGGGAGAGAGAGAGAGAGAAGGAGAAGAAAAGAAAGGAACTCTCCTACAGAGACTGGAACGACGACTGTTAAACGCTCTGCTACTACATGTGGCAGAAGTTAGGCACACGAATGGATGAAAACGGTGTAAGATTGGACCCATTCGACGTTTTCCTACCTATGTGTGTATGGATGGGACGACCGGAAAAGGAGGATAGATCGTTGTGAACTCTTCACCCTTCGATGCATCGGTAGCAAACTGCATATCCACTGCCAGCTGCAAGCTTCAAGACCGTAAAGTGCATATGGCCAGCGATGGCTTTTACTCACCCTGCGGTGAAACACCTTCCCGATGGGCAGGGAAGCGTTTGGATAATTTGATACCCACTGATACCCACTGTGACTGTGATGTGGAGGGGCATTCGAACGCTTGTAGGTCGTCCTCGTTGTGGCCCGGATTGAAATGGAAACCTGAAACCGTTGTTACCAAAGCTTAGCTTACCTTCACCGGCCCGGTTTGTGTGGGCAAAGTGGTTGTGATTTTTAACATTATTATTTTTGTTTGTTTGTAAAATAGCTTCAACTTGCCGCCACCTGGGAGAATAGGTTTTTTTTGTAACAGAAAAAAAAACTAAAATGTCATTTTCTTGGACCGCCTTGAAGAAAGACTGTTGCTTGCTTTGAGGGACGAAAGGAACGCCCTGGTACCAGGTCCTTAGCGACCCTTTGATATGGAAATTGAAGAGATAATTTTATGCAAACTATTAACGCAATATTGCTGTGAAACTATCCCAGCCATACTATCACCTTTATCGCTTTTGTTTAGCATATCTTAATAAAGAAACATCCTCATAACATTCATGGCTTCGTCTAGTCTTGTCTGTCCAGTAGAGTGATAGCATCTTCGTGAGGAAGGGTTGTTTAGCATTTTAATAATTCTAGAGGAATAGGTACCACTTTACATTTTCTGTGATGTTTTACGCATTTGTGGGTGTTAATTTTAATTTATTTTAACCCAAATCTGTTGTTCAAAGCGAACAAAAAATACATCAAAATGATTATTTTTTTTATCTTTAGAGATTTACAAGCTTTAGATTCTTCTATTGTCAACATATTTGAAATCTTTAAAATAATTAAAATAATAAATTTTAATTGCGCTTCTTATTAAGAGATGATTTCAACGGCTGTAATGAATGCACAAATAAATGCAGGAATGAATTAGATATTATGGATGAATTATAATGAACTACGATCTACAAATGAACAAATGACCGTTTATTCATCAACCGTATCATCAACTTCCTTTGAAATGTTTCGTTGGAAATTTGTTTCTAAAACTTGTAGTACATCAAAATCAGAGAGAAATAAAATTCATTATAAAAAATAAAAAGAAATTAAATGGATCCACAATCGGTTGGATACATTGTGTATCTTAATAAAATCGTTAATTTAGTTCAAAGTTTGCTTCACGAATACTAATATTATTGTTATTTTATTATGAACTCGACACTACTGATAAATTTGAAGAAAAAAAACTGAACCAAACATCAAAGAAAAAGAAAATGAACAACCCAGAAGAACAGATTGAATCATTCGATTCCGACCGAATCAAACAGTTCAATGTGCAATCTCCATTGTTTTCATTGACATCGGGCGCGTTTGCGTACGAACCGATGGATTTACTACGACGCCTTGCCTCATCATGTTGCATTAACGATTCACCACCCAATGTGGTGCCGAGGGGTAAAACACTGCGAGTGAACTGATAATGCTTCGAAGCAGCCTTTCCCTCTCATAGGGAATCCGTAGTCTAAAGTATCCCCAGAGCTGATTCGTCCACGACGAAGCGTCACAGCATCAGAAGCGTCCTTTTGACCGCATCGTTCCTGGTGAAAGGTTAACGAACGACGCAATTGAACGCCGTTCCGGGGACCTCGGTGTGGGTGGTGGAAAACTGAGCGGGAGAGACAGCGAGTGAGCGGCTAGGTGGGAAAATGTTCCCTATTCCTGTCGCTTCCCACAGGAACGCGTCGGTTTCGGTGAGAGTTTTCGCTCGCATTTTCCCCGCGCACGTTCCCGCGCTTGCGGAGTATCTCCGACCGCGTGCGTGAGTGATTCCTGTACGTGCCATGAAAACAAAGCGGGCACTCACGAGCGTACCTTTCGCTCCTTTTCTCTGTTCTGATAGCCAACAAACGTTTCCCACCGCTGCACGAGAAGAACGGGAATCACAACAAACAGCAAACGAGGGAGCAACCGAACGGCGAACCACTCAAACGCTCGTTCACTCGCGCGCCCTTTTTGTGCGCGCAACAATGTTATTGTTTGTGTTGCGCGTGCGTCCATGTGTGTGTGTGTGTGTGTTTGTGGGGGTGTTTGTTTGGAGCAACAAACCAGAGCGGAAGAGCAACACATTTCCACGCCGGGCGGGAAAGGGATGGATTCGATGGGTTAGGGAAGAGTGTGACGTACTCAGGGAAACCCTACACGTCCACACTCGCTTTGGTTCCCCCTACTGACCCCATTTATGCTATACCCAACTCTGCCATGCCCAACCCACCCAACCACCCTGCCCCTCTCCGCCACCTCGGGCAGCGAGTGATAAAGCCCACCGTCGGTATTCCTGCCCGCTCGGTTTGAGTCCCGAGCTCATCGCACGGTCACACGGCCCGTACGCTTATCGATGGCGCATTTCAGTTTACCTTCGACGGTCGAGCTAAGCAGTTTGGTAGGCAGACCCGTTGTTGTGGCTTCACTCCAGCCTAACGACGTCATTCCGTGTCCTCCGGGTATCCTCCGACCCGCGAGAGCGCACTTTCAAGTGCGTAGAAGCGCACTCGCGGCGAAGGAAAACAAACGAAATAGTTGGAAATTAGTGCACCGGACCGGGTTTCCCTTCGCCGTGCGCTTCTGGTGCTGCTTTTCAGTGGAGAATTCGAGCGGAAAACGTACCGTCCGTGTGTGTGTCTGTGTGGAGCACGCTGCAATAGCGAAAGCCTTCTTTCTACTCTACCCGATTGCAGTTGCAAATAATGGGGTTTTGCTTTTGTTCGCCGTTTTCCGGCCGAGAAGAGGGGCTTCACACAATAGACGGACGGGTTTGGACAGAAATCTTTCCGCCCGCTCGAATTTTCCTCCGAAAAGTTCGTTGGGCACGAATTGTCACGTTTGTCCGGAGTGCGGTGGACGTGTGCGAAACAAAGCGAGATAAATCGTGCATTTTTCGATCAACTTGGAGCAATTTGTGCGCGTTTTGTCCGTTTTGTAGTGCTAAGAATTTTTGCAATTTTTGCGGTATAAATATTTCCAAGTGCTTAGTGGCGTATTTGAAAATAATTTTTAATTTTCATTATAAAATAATAGGAAAATTTCAATCGTTCGAAAAACCAATAATCGTGCGTTAGAAAAAGTGAACCGAATAATTTCAAAACATAATCAAATGTGTAGCAAAACACCGATAGCATAGTAATACGTCATCGAGCAGCGTGCGTTTTTTGCGTCGTGTTTTTCGCGAGTTTGTTTAGTGCCCGAAGAGCAAATCGGTGCGTATGAAGTAACATAACAAATCCGAACCACCGGGTTGAACCACCCCAAATAAAAAATCCGGGAGCAAAGGGTGCGGAGGAAACGGTCCGGATCCAGGAAGTCAGTCGATCCCGTCGAGCAAACGCGTCACGCACACGAAAGCGCACACGCACGCCCGCACGCACACTTGCGGAAGATATTTTCCATCCCGAAAACTTCCCTCCCGAACAGCGGCGGAAGGTGGAAAGCAGAGTCGCCGAAATGGAGAAGGCGAAATCAAACGACGCAACATCGGCCCCGGTCCCGGCCGGTTCACCGTCGTCGAAAGGCGTTCATGTAGGTATCCTGAACCTGACGTTTATGGGGGAGACCATTGTAGGGCCGTTGGGCGAAAGAGCCAGCGAACGGGAGTGAACGGGAATTTGCGCGCCACGCCGCTGAAAGAGGACGTTGTCAATATCCTGCCTGCGAAATGGGGAGAGGCGAGCGCTTCCATTTTGTTATCCCGTGCTCGAAACGCTCCGTAGCCCCACGTGCTTACGACCGTCTAATCTTTATTCCGTTTACGGTGAAGAGAATTCGAAGGGAAAGTGGTCTTTAAGCTTAGTGTTTGCGTGGGGCTCGCGTCTGATTTGCTTCTGTGAGGTTTGATTTTTGAGAGCGGTTGTTTTGTTCCAACGGTTAGCGAAAGCAATTCAAACAGCCTACTGTGATGGAAACTGGCTACGAATGGAAAGCGGGTGGAAAGCGTTCGCATTATCCTTCAGTTTTTGTGATTATTTATAAATCAATAAAATATACAACGAGAAGTTTTTATCGTTGAAAATCGAAAAGACTCAATGCGGATTATTTTTTTCCGGATTGAATTGCTTGAAAACGAGTTTTAAGATAACCATTTATACAACTAGAAAATGTATTCTCTACAGTTTTAACAACAATTTTCATTTGAAGAGTAAAACCGAAACCCTTGATGGCATAAATAGTTTTATTCCAAATTTACAAATATTTACATTGGAAGGTTACATTTGATTTGGTTATATCTTTTTCGAGCAAAGTGAATCTCACATTAAAAAAAAAAATCCGAATTTCCAGTTTGCTTTCGCTATGTACCTTCTTTAGTGATAATAAGTTTATTATTAAAGACATACATACATCAAAAACTCTTAATGTAATATCAAAGCCTAACCTGTTTTGTTGACTAAATATAGGAAATAATGGAATAATAATTACATGCCAAAACCTACTCTGTCGGTTTACAAATGAAGAAGAAGAACACATATGCACTAGAAATAGAACGTAGAAATTTCGTTCTATTCGTTCATGAAATGACAAGTCAAAAAATGACAAATTCAACTAAACGATGAATAAAATGTAAAAAAGTAATTCAAAGTGCTCAAATGATTTTAAAAGTTTACACTAAGATTTCATAAGAAAAGAAAAAAATGTTTTCCCACACTAAGACTCCACTAAGTAAGAATAATTGAAACCTTTAGAACCTCACTATATCGTACGAGAAATAGAGGCTTTTCTCACGATCAAAAACGGTTCTCCTTTCGACGATTCCTACCCTACGATATAGACTTTTGATTGTTATTAACTTACTCTACAATCACTAACCATTACTCACGCTGGCACAAACTGAAGCCGTAAACATTGTGTAACTAATGCGTTCGGTTTGCGGCCTCCTTATACTTACTTACTGCATTACCTTACGAGCTTTGAATAACAAATGAGCGTTCAATCCTGCAACGGAAGCAAGGGTTATGGTATGCGTAGCGCGCTTTCGACAATCCCCAAAAAGGGAAAGAATAATTAATCGGTTCGAAGCGTGCTCCGCTGTTTCGTCCCAATAAATGATCAATGCTTAAAATATGCACGATGAAGCCTGCCGATGCAAGCACATAAAAAAGTGGCATATTAAAAATGAGCTGCTCTCCGAACCCGGCGACGATCGATTTTAACAATCCACACTCGTCTCGTTCGCCCCGTTCGGCGTTTCATCTCGCCGTCTCGCATGGGATTTCCACCGGCCACGCTGTGAGATGATAAATGACTAGCGTTCGTTTACGCCACACAGACAGGCTGAGTCGGATGCACACCCGTCCCGCCCTCCTGCTCCTTCCCTCAGCCATTCTAGGCGCACACACGGAGGCCCACATTATTTGCGTTGCCCCCGTGGGCAGAGAAAGGGCGCCCGTGTTCGGCCCTGGAACGGAATTTTTGCACTCATAATGCACGCCAGAAATGAGGTCGTCCCGGGGCTTTGCCATCCGTTGAAACCGTACGCTTTACCATAATGGACGGGAAGGAAGGCAAAAATAATCAACAAAACACGACGAACTGATACGCCGCACGGTGTAGCCGGGATTGTGTGTGAATGTGTGTATATGTTTATGTGGAGGGGGAGGGGTAAATGGGGATATAAGAGAACGTCCTGGGGAAAAGCACTAGAAGCAACTGCCGCTGAGCAGGCGGTGCAAAAGTTTTGTCTCCGGTGACGAGCAGTAGAAGCACACCGGTCGCAAAAGAGGAAACGCAGAACATAGAAACGATATGCAACGCAAACAAAGCACCACCAGCATGGGGGTGGCAGAAAAAAAAATCGGGAACGTCATTGCCGTGGCGAGATGAGCTTTCGTTTGTGTGCAAGTGTGTTCGTTTCTTTCGTTTTTATTTTCTGTCGAGTAGGCTTTGAAATCCGCCCAGCGGGAAGTAGGGAAATGTGATATTTATGTGATTGCATTTTTTTTCGCTCGTCAACCACCGCCGAAAAGAGGATTTGAAATTGAATAAGAATTTGATGAGGGGGGGGGATTTGTTTGGAATTTTTGAAGTTTCCAGTTGCCATGAATCTCGGTCAACGGGCAGAAACGATGCGGGTTTATCGATTATTTGGCTCAAACACATGCATCGGGGAGGTTTTTTTTCGATTTTGTTTTTGAATGATAAAAGGAAAACAATACGAGCGCTTGATGATTGTGGTGTGATTGATTTGAACGTAAGGCAAGTGTGACCGTCTAGAAGCTGCTGGAAGCGTGGTGCGATTAATGGATTGCAACGTAGCACAGCCTTTGGTGGTCACTTTTCTAACTCATCTTTCTTGATTTATGGTTTGGTCAATGGGGTGAAAAAAATACACAACACAAAAGAAGATAGATACACTAGCAGTGCACTTCATCAATCATGTGTGCACGTTGCATATGCAAGATGACTTTTTCATGGCGAGACTCTCTGCGGCCATGGAGAGCATGGAGACGCCTGGTTGCTCTCAGCGTCGGAAGCGAATGTTCCCGTCCGAGCAGTAGCAGCAGCATCAGCACAGGCCCGATTGGGGAAGGAAGTTTAGATTAACTGCATCATAGGACGATGCGATGGAAAATTTATTACCAGAATCACTCGCCCATCGGGAACTCGAGTTGATCCGGGGGGGCCCGACGGTACGGGTCTGATGAACAGACCGGAAATTGGCAATCTCCGGTGCCCCGAACGGTTGTAGCGAGTGCGTCTTACCCTAATTAAGCGAATACTTATGCAAATTCCTTGTTTGAGTAGTTTAAATCGAGCAGAAAACTAGTAGAAAATTGGTACCAAACGATCCTGCGGGAAGTATTAAAAACATTCGTTATTCCCTAAGGTACATTTTCAAGCCTAAAGTAAAGCTTTCCGCTTCTAGAATCTTTTAAAATAACCAGTAAAGCCCGGTGTCCTCTCCAGAACTACGTGAAGCATAACGTTTTCCATTCAATGTTTGATTATTTATTCTTTCAAATTCTCAAAGCACATATAAAACATGTATCGATATTTGAAAACTATAATGTCTGATCAAATGTTGAAATTTACTTCAAAATAAAAATAATTGTTTTTGGTATTAATAAAAAAATTGTACAAAAGTATGAAACAAAAAAAAGTCACAATCAAACAAATTTCAGATTCAATTCCATAAACAAATCAATTCTCGATATGGGCAAAAACGCACAATCTGTCATCAAATTTTTTTTTACTGGGTTTTTAGACTGAAATATTTGAAAATATGTGTGTTTTTAAAATAAATTCTTCGAATAATTATTTAAATAAAGAGTAGTGAAAATTGATCGCCTGAAATATTCTGAAATATTCTGTGTTATCTAAATTTGTTTTGCTTTGCATGACAGTTTGACTGATTTGTATAAACCTTCCTAACCATAGTAGCCATTGACGAAATGAATTGGTCCCAGAAAAGGTTTCCTTTGCTGACTCGAGTCCTCGTTTAAATCCTCGTGAAGGATAAACTCGTCTATTGCTGTATCAATTTCCATTGGTTTATAACATTTATACTCATTATTTTGGCATAAGAATGGTAATCTAGAATTACAAGTACATAAAAAAACATTTATTAATGCGGTACTACATGGAAATATCATTAAATTCCTACATTTATTTATGGCCTTACCGCTGACGCCCATGACGGTGAACATGAGAAATTAAACAGATTGTCGACGTACAGGCTCAATAACCGAGCCGGAACCAAAGATAACCATCAGCGGTGGTAAAATGGGATGACACCGCTTGAACTGACAGGTGACAGACATATCGAACCGTTCGTCTCCAAACACAAGCGATTGATCCCGCCGATGGTTTGGCCGTGGGGGAAAGCGAATCTGCTCATCTCGGCGGCCCCGAACCGTTATCATACGCCAGCTAATTTAAGCATTCCGCAAAATCGGTAACGCCCAACGATGATGATGGCCATAATGGCGGGAAGATAGACAGAACGCGACGGGCATGTTTGCGCGATCGATCAAATGGGCGAACAAATCACGTTCGTAACGGCTAGTGATGATGGCTGCGTTGATTTCTTCGCACTCGTCGCCACGCTCTTAATTCGTTCCGACGCTCCAACCACAAGGAAACCGTGTACGTGTCCAGTATGCTAAACGCGCCGAATAGAAATAGATCAGGGAGCTTTGCTCTAAACCTGTACAAGTGATGGACCGTTTTCAATACATTCGCGCAAGCGTTGCTATATTGTATCCTTTACCGAAATGGAAAGAGTACCTTTTTCTCCGATCGGCCATCTTTCAACGCTGAATGAAGCAATAAAAACGAATGACGTTTGCGCTTCCCCTGCGTTTCTGTGCCTACGTTCGGTTACGGTTGCTACGGAGAGATGAAACTGAAGTCATGCTGTATGGGATCGACAAATTTGACAACCTGATACAACCGTGGAACGAGTACGTGGTTGAGTGGAATAAGTATGATCTCATTTTTGGGGTGATAAAAAATCAACCCGAGAGTACCGTCAAGACGGAACCAAGATTGTAATGGTAATATAATGGTTTATTCGTCAGAATTACCCTGCAATGATTCATGGGAAACAGCACATGAAACCGAATCGATGCACCTTTTCGGCACTGGCTTTGAAATACGAGAAATAAGGCAACTTAATTACCGTACGGCCAACACGTTTGCGTCAGCAAACGAAAAAGCCGTTCCAAAAGGAAAACGGCAACTTGTTTGTTTGTTTTACCGAACGATTTGATTGAGATCCATGCATCAAAGACTGTCGAAAGTGGATGCAGATCTGCCGTAAACATGTTCTTTTAATTGCCAGTTAAATATAGCTCAAAGTAAATATTGCACTTCCATGCATGCAGGAACCGTTCGTTCGAGTTCGGTGAGCTTGTGGTGATGTGGGCGCTCCGTACTTTTACCTTCCATCGGTGAGCTTTTCGATTATATTACCGCATTTTACCACCCGAGTTCGCTCGCTCACGTATTTCCTGACGTCGGTAATCAATATTAGTGGAAGATAAAACGGAATTCCTCACATTGTTGCCACTCCAGTGTCGGCTGCTGTTTGCACGCAATAAAATCAATCGATCGTAATTTCGTATCTCCCTCGTATCACCAGCGTTCGTGAGCACAATTGTCTAGCCGCACATTCTACACCACTTTAAAATATGACAAACATCACTTGAGAACGATCGGTCTTGAGTTTGCGTTGCAACAAATTATCGAACTGGTTAGATTGGTTTAAACGAGCACTACACGCAGAGCGTGGATTGCAATGACACAATCCTGCTCACTTGATGTACTGATTTGCCACTCGGTATTGGTTGAGGTAGGATTGCGTGTTTCTTACCATTCCTTTAGCAAATAACACTGTGGTTTGGATAATACACAATGGTTTGTTTTTGATTATTTAGATTGAAGAAATAAACAACTGATTGAAACCAGATGACTTTTGGTAAGGATTTCGGGACTAACGTGCGTCATACGGAAAACGCATGGTTAAGTTAGTGAATTTTCAGTTATGACATTTATTAAACCTTTTTACTTTTTCGTGCATATTTGAATTCATTTATGAAATTAAATCTCCATAAATCTACTAATTGACCCCGTAATGTTGATTCAAATATTGATATGTTTTCTTATTTTTAATCGTTTATGAATCTCAGATTCTATTATTTAAGGATAAAAATTGGTATTCTTACTATTTTATAAATTTCAGAGAAATTTTAAATTTCATTTTGTTAGTCTACAAAGTCAAAATCGTGGATTTAGATTCATTTGGTGAATTTAGACAAAGACTTGAGCTAGTAAGAGTGAACGATAATGAACGCAATAATGAACCCATTTTCATCTTACCGACATTTGGACAAATAATTGTTCATCGAGTTTTTTAATTTCAATTTAATTTTTTTTTCAATTTAATACTTTATTTGATTCCTGTGTTTCAAAATCTTAAATTTAGTATTTCGATAGTATTTCGATATTCTCTCTATTGTTATTTTTACGATAAAATTGAGTCGTAGCTATAAATGATAATAAAAAAGGAAAGTAAATTTCGCATGATGTCGTGTTATAAACTTTTCATTATTTAAATATTTTTAATGTTACTTACTTCTTTATGTGAATTTATATTCCTCTTCATTCGGTTTCGTCGTGTTAAAATCATTTTTGAATTTAAAGTTAATTGCAGCGTAGATAGCATACAATGTAAAATACTGTCCCACGAGGTTCGGCTGCTTTGTGCTTGGATTATTTCACTTGCCATCATTTATGTATGAAATTTGATACTCACCGGCCCGCGCGACAGAGCGAGGTTAACGAACTTTTCTTGACATGGCCGCGTCTTCGAGCATTTCTCCCCACCCCCAAATCCCACAACCAACAAGCTGGGGACGGTTTGTGGGGAACTCAGGTTCCCCAATGGATAATTGATTAATCCAAAGGGATTTCCGGTTTTGGGGGGAAACGAACGGAAGAGAGCGTCATACGATGACTGAAACGACCTTAGGTAAACGAATTTTATTTTTTATATGTCTCTTTAGAGACGGTATAAATGCTCCACCCAGCCAATACGACGATACCGGCGGTTGGTTTTATTTTTCACCATCGAACATGAATTCGACGAACAAGTTCGCAGCCGAAAACCGTCCAGCAGCAGCAGGTGCACTACGAAGGGGTTTTGTATCCTTTTTTTTTCGCTTCGTTTTTTCCAAACCAATCGATATTTTGTATCAAATTTCCATCTCTGTTACGGGTAGTGCATGTGTGTGTTATTGCCAGAGAGTGGCAATATGTTTTTTCTTATCGATTTTTACCGACAAAGAGCGCAAAATTGGTGGGAAGGAAGTAAAACAGTTTCCACCTCGCTTAACCACACAAATGCCGCCGATGGAATCGGGGATGTGGTGTTGATTAAATTTCATCACCCAATTTGTACCCCGCGGTTCGCGGCCAGTGTTTATGCGAGCGAACGTGAGTGAAGTGTTGAATAGGGAAAGCGAAAAAAAAACAAAAACCGGAGCAAAAATCGAACCACGCAAACAAACGGCAACGTGATGATGATTTGTGGAGCTAATTTAAATTTTCAACCACCACCCCATCGCACTGCCCCTCGCATCGCAGCAATCACTGACAATCGAGTGGAAGCGAGCTATTCCAATCGGAACCGGCCATCGCACCAATTGCATACGGGAGTGAGGAAAGGGACTCGATCGGGAAGGAAAGCGGTGAAGAAAACGTCAATAGCGCTCAATTCCAATGCGGGACACCCCGCACGAATCAATTGCGTTTCGAACCGCGGCTTTGTTTTCCTTAGCAGCTCCTGTTTCCGATGCGCCGCAGTGTTTGATTCGCATTCGCCAGTCCTTACCGAGCCAGCAGCGCAATTGGATCGGCGTGATTTAGTCTCCCAAAGGGGACGATAATTTTCCGCGCAAGTGCAAAAGGGAATTAAAACTGTGTGCGACTAATCTCCCCCTGGCTCCAAAGTGCATAGTTATTGTGTGGTCTTCGTGTGAGCCCTTTTCTTCGCCGCTTAAGTGTTGTGTGTTTGGTGTCAGGCAAGCAACAAGCAAACCCAAAAACGAAAACGGTGCTAAGAAAATGTGATAAAACCTGTGCGCCTTTTTATGTGCGCCATTTGATCGATCATATGTGGAACGAAATAATTACCGTCGTGCCAAGTGGTGCCTTCATCATTCCGTTGTCGTTAATTTTTTCTTCCCATCGAATTATTCGCTCCGTTTCGGGTTCTCCATCCATCATACTGCTTTCGGCTTGCGAGTCGCGAACCGCGTAATATGCGCGATGAACGATCCATTTCGCGGTGCGGCTGTTGCTTGTTCGGTTCAGTTTATTGACCATGAAATGTGACCGGCCTGTGGAAGGAATAAAACAGCGAGCTACGGTGAAACACAAAGCGAACAATCGTGTTTGTTCGGTGGCGGTTTTTGCGTTCGCGGAAAATGGGTTTCTGTTATTTACGAACCATCCTTTGGGAAAATTGTGAAGGAGAAAAAATATTATTTAAGAAGATTGTTTGCATAACATAAGCCGAATCCGGTGCGGCTTTATCGTACGGCGTTACCCGATACTTGCGGTACTGTAATTTGGGCTTTTTTTGTTCGATGTGTTTCCCTCCGTGAATTAATTAGG
>JXWZ01003652.1:0-19818 GCA_000956215.1 Anopheles farauti No. 4
ATTATTATTAAAAGGTGAAATTGTATGATTTGTTATCAGATGTGATAAGTAAAAGAGTGTTAAATTGCGTTACTTTTATTACGTGCATTGCGTTTTAGAAGTATTTAAACAAACGAAGGCACCATGAACAAAATACAATCGATGGAAAAAGCAATACCAATAAGCTTCCATAGCGTACGGATTCGAATACTATTTAAATTAAAATATAGTTTTCGCCAATACGGAAGCGACACTGCTTGAGGGTGTTGTTTTAAACATCCGCACTAAAATAGCGTAAATAAATACCCGGAATGATAATATAATTAAACAGATGTGTTTTTGTTTCTCAAACCTAGCGCATCGTCCCCCTAAGCTGAGCAATGGCATACTATTGCAATAAATTGCTTTATCGATTTCGACCTGCAGTTCGCATCGGTCATCGGTCACGTATTCGCCCAACGGAAATCGTCCTCATCCGCAAGTGCAAAACCCCAAAAAAAACCCAATTCCCAATCCCGATACACACAGCACCGGTCGAACCGAAAGTTCACGTAATACGTGTTCCGGCTAGTGGCTGCGATTACGTACGGGTTGGGCAGGGCAGGGTGATTGGAGAATGCACTTTCCGCTCAAGAAACTATTCCCAAGAAACTGGAGCATGGAGCAATGGAGTTTTTATGCCCACCCTTCACCCAGATTCTCCCACCTGCCGTTGTGAGGTTTGGGCTCGCATTCCAAATGCACACCACCATTTTGGATGCGACATACCCAGGTTCCGCAGCGACCTACACATAGAGACCGTGAGGTCGGGATGGGTTTCACTAGTCTTCATTTATTTTTAACCGAGACAAATCTAATTTAAAACAGCACCAGATAAGGAGTGGCAGTGGCCGCCAAGAAAAACGACTTCCAACTGGGTTGTTCCCGCATCGGAGGGAAAGCTTTACGGGGCGAATGGTCCACTCGAATGGGCAAAACGCGGCGCTTTAATCTGGGGTTCAAACCCTGCAAGGGCGACGGTTTTCCAACACAGGAGGAGCAGGAGCGGTGGCGGATACGATGATGCGATTGGAAAATGAAGAAAAATTAGACAGCACACAAAAAGTGGAGCACCGATGGAAAATGCTAAGAAATAAAACAAGCAAAAAAAAAACGCGACCGATACCGCAAAAACGTATACCGGCACCGGGGACAGCCAGAGAACAATTGGAAAAGCTGTCCGATGGTGGCGGTTAACGGTGGAAAAATAGCTTCGAAGAAAAAAGCGACCGTAAGCGACTGAGGAACAGCAGCAGCAACAACAGCAACGATGCACATGTTTTATGCTGTACCGTTTGCGTTTTTGTTTTTTGCATCGTATCTCTAAATTTTCCTCCCGATCCTACTTTCATGTGCCATTAGATCGACCGACGTATTGGAGCAGGTGGATGGACGAAACAGGCGCTCCGAGGACAGGAATGGAAAACATTCGCCCGGTGTCGTGTGGTACGGCTTCGCATTGTGTATGTGCATTTGCGATGGCTCCGACTCTCCGACACCGAAGGGGGATGGAATGAAAAACGAGTTGAAATTTGAAGACCACCGCACTGTTTTCGCAGTCCTCGGATTTCCCGCGACCTCGTCTTCTTTTATTGGGTCTTCATTGATTTTTATGCCACAGAACAGTGGTCTGTTTTTTTTTGGCTTTTATTTTAGCGGCCTGCTGTTGTTTTGGTGTAATAAATATTTGTCTCAAATATAAAAAGTGGGAAAGGATGGGAATAAATAAAAATCTTTCGAAAAAAGGTATTTGGATTTGATTGGATAACTCCGACTCGGTGTGGCTGATGGGTCTATCAGGCAAAATAAAAGGAAATGAAAAAAACGACACCATAAATGATGCTGTTAAAGAGGGATGGGAAGTAGGGCCAGAAGGAACACGATAAGAACGGCATAACTTACTGGCCGAAGCGTGGGGTAACGGATAACGAAATTTTATTCCACTTTGATGCGAATCGCTGCACGGCATCCAACGAAACCGCGCGCACGGAAACCGATACAAACCGATTTCGGGTGGAATTAGATCATAAAATTAAATATCGATAAAACAAGGCGACCCTGGAACGTTCCGCGGCGGGCTGATTTGATTGTTGGTCCGGGGTTTGGGTTGCATGTGTATGATAATTTGTTAGGAAATTTATAACATCACTCAATTCTCTAATGCAGGCAGACACCGCGCTGACACGATTTTTTTGTGCACGTGTCGCTCCGCGGAAGTTGAAATTTATTCTGCTTCTATTTCGTAATGGTCATGAAAAAAAGTGTATTAAAACTTCCCCGATGGGCAAATTGCGATGCTATTGTGATACCCATTTTATTATAAGTCCAATTATTATCACGATCACGCTCAATCTGGAATCGTCTCGTGTGGCAGCTGGCAGCAGCTGGTGAAGCAATCTAAATTGCAAACAAAACAAGCAGAAGGACGATCCCACGGCCCAGGACCGGCAGCAAAACAACAGCCGACGTGTATGTGTGAGACCATCGCTGGAACCGGTTCACGTGCGACAGGTGCGCACCGTACGCGGGATCGTCGGCCAACGGCGAGAACGAAATTGTGAATGAAAGATCGCGGAACAAGGACTCAAAGCGAGCGATGGTGAAGGAAAACCGGTCTGGGTCGTTACAGCTGGTATGGGTTGACCGAACACGACGGAACCGAACGTGATAAGGGTTCGCGATTGCAAATGTATCCCGAAACTGCATTTCGTGTTTCTTTTTATCTCCTGCAAACAGCGCCTGCAGTTCGGTTTGTCCAGCTGCCCCTGGTGCACTTTGTTCGGCAACGAAATGTGGGTCTCCGATCTCACGAAAGGCGACACTGTACAGGAAAACACTGATAAGAGCACGAACGAAAAAAACAAGCCTGGGTTTCGGGAGATCATTAAAATCTGGCCATCGAAGGTGAAGCTTTTCCTGCCAGTAGCGAGATCCTGGTAGAATTCACCATCGATGTGTGTGTGGTGGGGGAGGGGGGAAGAGGGGGCTGTAGTGTGCGCTTGTTTGTGTGCAGGTGAGCGAAAACATCCCATCAAACAGATCCCGAGTTTTGCTGTACAAAAGGAACGTTTGCCAAAAACGCATAAAAGAGAAGCGAAGCGTCAAGTTTTGCAAGGTTGCTCAGGCTTATTTTAGAAGATGATCTATACTGTTAGAGAATTTATTATATGAATCAAACAAATAGCAACAAAAATATTCTACTATTTTGCACGTTCCCGCGTAAGTGAACAGTGATGTGGTGAAAAATAAAAAAAAAATAATTTCTTAATAAATAAAGTTTATTTACGAAGACACGCTAACAAATTCGAATAAAAAAACTTGTCATCCATTCACTT
The DNA here is from genome assembly GCA_000956215.1 of Anopheles farauti No. 4. Lineage (NCBI taxonomy): Eukaryota > Metazoa > Arthropoda > Insecta > Diptera > Culicidae > Anopheles > Anopheles farauti No. 4. The sequence goes on from JXWZ01003652.1 coordinate 3,354, forward strand.
TAAGCCGGCCACTCCTCTAAAAACTGCTTCTCTACTCGGAGAAATACGAAAAGAAAACAGCCAAAAGAAGTACAGCGTAACCCTGCGCACACGTAAAGTTCGTTGTACGTCCCGAAAACCCCGAAGAAACGCATCATGCATCACGGAAGCGCAATCAAAAAACCTTTTTTTTCATGTCACGACTTTTTGCTTTCGCTGTGTTTTTTCCCCTTCCGAACGCATCGCAGCAACGTTCCGGCCAAAACATGCACCCAAAACCAGTTCCGATTTAAAGGTCGGCAACTTGCGGCAGTGGCGTTTCGTCTATCTTAAAATTTCTTCGTGCAAAATTTGGCGACGGATGAGAAAAAAAATGCATACTTTATATCTCATCTTTTTTCATCCGAAGAAGGTGTAGCATTTGCCGAAAACGGAGCACATAGCTTCACACAATAACGAAATTGTGTTAGTGTGTGATACATCGTGTCTTGAGTCACTTTTGTTTGCTTAATGCGTTGTGAGGAGTGCCGTTTGGGGTGTCGTTTTTTGTGTGTGTTCTCTCAACAATCTCGTACCACTTTTGCACCGTTCGGCTAGTTGTTTCCGCTTCTTGCGCACACACAAACATTAGGTTACCTTTCGAGCAGAACGCTCGGGATCGGGTAGAAAAGCAAAGGCAGGACTCAGCCATCTCGGTGCAGCTGAAGCGTTTGGTGCAACAGTGATGAACCCTTCCCGACCGACGCCCGTTTCTTTCTTTTTTTTTACACCAATGGCGGAAGTCTGCTACACGTTTTGGAGGGTCAGTTGCATATCCAACGGTCAAGCGCGTTTCAGTTTCGGTTGGGTAAAAACAACAACATCTCGCACACGATGGGAGCACGCGGTCTCGGTTCGGTGCATCCACGGTGCTGGATGATGCTCCGGATCCGGAACAACACTTCCAAAGTTCCAACCGTTTGCATAAATGAATGTATGAATGTATGAATAAATTATCGAACCCATGCATATGCGTACGCGCCGCAGTACGCTTACCGTTTCCTAGCCCTCTCTTTCTCTACCCTCCTTGAAGCCTGCTGTGTGTCTTTTCCCTCCACGACGGACGGACGAGATGAATTATACACCGCCCATATACAAGCGGTGTTCGTGTGCTTTTTTATCCTGTTCGATACCTTCTTGCGCGCTCCTTTTCCAGTTTTGCACTTCGGTGCCAATAATTTACATAAAAAACCACCCGAGCGCCCCTGTAATGAGGTGCGCTCTGCTGTGCGTACGGTCGTCGCACAACGTAAACAATGTTGGCCATGATTACAGTTCGGTAGTAGAGCGAAAAAAAAAACAAAGCCCTCATCAACGAGCGTAAACAAAGCCATTTCGAAGCCAGGTAGTAGCATTAAAGTAACGCTTGCATCGTAACCTTAAAGTTCATTTTTTTTTGTTGTTGTTGCAGACGCTTCAGTTTCTCCATCACAACGCGATTAAATATGGTGCCATCCATTTCGAAATCCGACCGGAAGCCTCCGTAGCCCACACTAATTATCACATTAAAATTTGCTGAATGTGGGAGGCACAATCGTTTTGGGATGAACCGTTTGCAGCTTGGCAGCTGCCTCCGGTTCGCCGAAGGCGGTACCAAATCCTTGATCGTTCCTGAATCGTCCAGGCACGAAAAGATAGTAATAAAAACCAAAAAAAAAAAAAATAATAAAAATCTCCCCTACGCTGACGCGCAGATGTTCGCACAAGCCGATCCGATCCGTTTTTCATTCGCGACCCTGAAGATTAATTACCTGATTGCGTTTGGCTACAGACCGCCTTTCCACGTGGTATGAAACAAACACATACACATACACACAAAAAAACCAAAAGACGGGCCATCCGGATAAGCAGGATGGCAGGTAAACTTGAAGAGGAACTTGTGATTAGAAAACGGCAAACAAACCAAAAAAATATATGCCCTTCCCGTAAATTAGATTGCCAATTCTCTCCTGCGGGCGAGTCGCGATTATTTCACCGGAATTGATTGTCCGTTCCGTTTCCGTGCACGTCGGTTTTCCCGTCTGCACCTTTCTTTCGGTTCGGGCTTTTGTGTCTTTTTTTTGTTTGGTCCGAGCTTGTTCAATGTGTTCTTAATAAGGAGCGAGAGAAAAAGTTTTATGAGTTTTTAATCCGCTGCCGCATCTTGCGCCATGTGGCAGACGTACTAACGGTGGATCCTTCCTGAAGGTTAGGTCATTCAAAGATGTTCCAAGCTCGGGGAAAATGAATAAATATTTCTCGGAAATAAGAGCTATAAAAGTCGGATTGTAGGGTAGGTTTTGAATGTATACACCACACATTTCTAGCAACGGATGAAAGTTTCGCAACATTTCGATCAATATTATACTAAATGAATCATACTAATCCTATTTCAGTTCTATTCGCATGAGAACAGTCTTATATTACCATTTTTTTTCAAAAATTATTCGGATTTTTAATAAACGTTTTATCATCATGCTAACCTTGTTGTTGAAAACTGTTGTAAATGTTTTACGTTTGTAGTAATCATTTACTCTTCTCGAACCTAATCACGAATGATCCGTGAATGTTTTTTTTTTTTTCATTTTGATAGAGCTTCAAAAAAAGGTAATTTCCTGTACGGAGAAGTGAGCAACAATAAAATATAATTGTTTTTTTTTTTAATAAAATTGCTTTGCACTTTGCGTTGGCAAACTGGTACATCTATCCCATTTTACTTAGAATTTAATAGTTATGTTCGCATCAAGCTTATCGAACCTTGTATATCCTTATTAATATAAGCTTTAAACTTCTGCCAGGAATCATTTTCGCCGTAACAGCTGCGTGTTTTTATTACGAACTGCAAAAATCGTTTCCGAGCATAAAACGCTAAGCAGCTGGCCTTCGTCCCGAACCGCCCGTAGCCAGCGGGTAAATGACGGGCTTAAGCTTCTCGCCGCATCAAATCTTCCTCACATCACCTGCTCTTCCGCTAACGCTTCACTCAACATTCATCTAATGCCGGCAGGACGTAAGGCCGTGCGAGGCACAACGATTGAGCGGCCCTCAACAAAGGCTCAGCGTGCTTTTGGCTTAGCGAGTAAGAGCGCAACAGCGGGATCAGCGAATCCGAAAGTGTGACAGGAAGGAACAAAAGACCTGCCACGACAAGATCACCTGCCTGCGTGACGGGGCCAATGAAAGCAATCCCTGCTCTCGTTGAAAGGGACCCGAAAATGAGTTGGTGACGGTGGCGGCGTGGCCGTTGAAATAGTCAAAAATCGACTGAGTGTATGAAAAATGGTACCTGCCAGGCAGCTGCCCGGTCGAGGTTGGCCGTAGACCCTTATAAAGCCCGCCCTATCGGCTGGGGAAAGGGAAAGGAACCTGAAGCCGAGCAACGAACAAAAAAAAAAAGAAACATATCGACAGTCGGACCGATTTCCTCGTTGGTACCCGGTTGTCTCGCGGCACGCATAGCTTGTGTGTCTGTCCATAAGGGCATTCACGTGGCAGCTGGTGCTGCTGGCACTGGTTCGGATTGGATGGGATTGAAAAATGGGAGATTAAGGAGCAGGTGATATTTCATCCCTCATCGAACACGCACACACTGCCATGGCGCAGTACCTTTTTCACGTTTCGGTGCTTTGCTTAACCTTTGAGCATGAGTCTGAATTGACTTGAAGTAACGCAAAAAAAAATACAAAAAAGGTCGATACAAATAGAATATATTAGGCACCGGGGTGAGGTGCTCGAAATTGCGGTAAAATGTATCGAACCCACCGACACACGTGCGGAGACACGTACGTAAATCGGTTGAGTGATTTGATGGCATTGGATAGGTGCAAAAAAAAGTGGTGATAAAATACGACAAAACAAAAAACACAATAAAAAGGTTAAAGTTGAATAATGTTGTATCGTTTCTCTCGAGGTCGCGTGGGAGAATTCGCGCACAACCCGTCGTCCCGACCATGTTTTTCGGCAATTTTGGCAGAGAAGTTTTTCGCACCCTTTGCTTCCTCCCTCCGGAGGGGCTCATTTTTTAGCGATCTGTTCTACGCAAAGGTCACGAAAAACTGGGACATGGGGATTGTTGAAGCAAATGAAAAAACACGGCTATCAACGCACAACACTCATTTGATTGGGGCGATTGTTTTTTGGTCGGTATTCAATTTACTTCCCTGGTGGGCTCGACATATTGATTATATTTGCTGTCCTAACGATAGTTTTGCTACGTTGTTTACGACTAGTTTAATGGTATTTTTTTCGTTCGTTCGTTCGTTCGTGTGTGATGAATTTGTTTAGAGTAAATCACATTTCTAGGGGTTGCTAACAAATTTGATGATGCATTAAGCTCGCCGACCGATGTTTCGCATACAAAAAGTGTTTCCTATGAGTTGTTTGATTGCAAATTATTTCTTGTTTACTTATTTGAACGTTAATGTTAGTCAGTCAAACCGCAAACGCAAATACCAAATCTAAATTTGGTCAATTTTCTTGTCTTTTTTTCCAAACCTATGCCTCTCATGGATGATATTGTAGTAGAGCAACACTTGAACAAATTTCAATAACTATAAGGAGCTGTCATCAAACCAATTGGCTTAACACTTTAACAGTTCAATAGAAAATGGTAACTTTCTCCGACACGAAACCTCGCAAAACAACCCCACCAAGCAAGTCGTGATTCGTTTTTTTGCCGAATTTTCAATGATTTGTTTTAATTCAGCGCCAGTTTTTGTGTGGCACCATCCGAAACGCGGCGGAAAAGTAAGTGATCCGTGCCGGCACTGCCGAACCGTACCGAACCGTCCGCAAAGAGCAACTTTTCTGGCCCGATTGATACGTAAGAGCCACTCAACCGTGTTGGCGTTTCACCGTAATTGATGAATTTGATTTCCCTGGTGCTCGGTGTATCGACGGATGTCTTGATCCGGAGAGGAGGAGGAGGGGGTGAGGGCGTGTCCACGACCGTGTTTTCGCCCAAGAAGCCGAAACCATTCGACCCGTCGTATTCCCGGTTACGGGTACAAAAATACCCGTTTCGGTTCGTTTGCTCGTTTCCGCCGGTGTTGGTGCGGTATGTTTTTCTTCCCCCTGCTCCAGGATTTGGGGAAAAACAATTGCGAACGTGGCTCCGGCGAGCAGGACTCGTTACCATAATTGATCTCGGAACTTAACGAATCGGTCGATCACAACGCGCACATCGATGATGGCAGAGCAAAACCGTTGAGGTAAACTTTTCCATCCAACGTCTTCCTTTCTGTGCAGATCACTCGCCACTTGGGAGCTACCGGTGTTTGTGGTGTAGCCTGGGTCCTTTCTTTGGCCCGGGTAGGACCGCTTCCACGAAACAGCGTTGAGAAAGCAGGAACTTCCAGTCCCAGCGAATCAAACTACGAGGCGCAAACGTCGACGGGTAAATCTACGGGAGCTCCGTCAACAATCGGATGCCTGCGGCGCCGGATCTACAATACTGTGTTGATGTCGCTTTTGCTGCTGCTGCTGCTGCTGAACACTACGCACCGAAACCCGTCTCAAGCCGGTGACAAGATGACGGATCCGTCCGTACGGCCCCGCGGGGACTTGGGGACGCTTGTACACGGGGTCCCCTTTGCCGACGGAGCCCTAAGGATTTCCGCTCGTTTAACTTCCATTATGGTAAACGTTTTCATGCCGCCGGGGGTCCACCGCGCGGTAGAGGCACAGAAAATCAATTTTAAGACCATCTCGGCCCCGTGAGCGCCAAGAAAGACGGCACATGACGATTTACCACTGTTTCAAATCCTTCGACCGACCAAACGGTGTCCGATGACTGCGGGCGGTGGAGTTTGAAAAGCCAGCGTTGCCTTGTTTAGTGTTTCGCGCTGCTCTTCCGGGCACAACATCCGTGCGAGAAAAGAGAAACAAAAAAAAAAAGGAACGAAAAACCGAAGGCGTAAATGGAACAAAGACGCTCGGCGGGCGCGGGGAGTTAAACATCACAGAAGCACGTTTGTGTGTCTCTCGCTTCTTCCTCGCGGGTCTGTATATTCTAATTGACTTGGGGAAAATTCTTGCATCCTGTCCGTCAAAAGCGGCAGTCGGGCTGAGTCAGTCAGCTACTGGCACGAGCGTTTGCCATTTCTCCCTCCGCAAAAGCACGAGAATGCGAAACGATGACGGGCGGCTCCACAACACAAATGGAAAAACGTTGCAAAAAAACGAACCGTCGACGACCCCGGAGGCCGTTTTCGGGCGGTTTCAAGAAGCCGGAACCACGCACCTAGCACTCTCGCCCGGGTACGTCTTTTGGCTACGTCAAGCAGCGTGGAGGACGCGGTGCACGGCACGACCCAGAGGCAGAGCACACCATGTAGACAGTAAAAAAAAGCCCGAACCACCAGTGCGCACCGAGTGGCGACACTGACGGGAGGACCGGTTGGTTTTTCGCCGACCCGAGCGAGGAGGTGAAATAGCGAAAAGATTGGCACCGAGACGCCCGCCCCGACACGGACGGACGTGGTAATTTGTGTCAACTCGGAGCGGTGAGTCCGGAAGCGGAAGTACTCAAACCAAAGTGCTCTGGCGAGCGGGCGGACGGACGGGCGGTCGTGCGGATTAGCGCGACGTTTATCCAAAAAAAAACCCTGGGACAGGAGCTTCGTGAGCGGCGGGTAGCAAAAGTTCCACCATTGCCGGATGATTGTTGCCGGCTAAATGCTTGTTGACTTTCTCCCACCGCCACCACGCCCATCGCACAAACACACGCACAAATCTTTGGCAGATTGACGCAATTTTTTTTTTTGATCGCCGGTTGAGTTGTTTTTTTTTGCGTTTTTTTTATTATCTTCTCCTACGTCCCCCTAGTGTTTTATATCTCCGCAACCGTTGCGAAATGGGTATTTTATTTCTCGCGTAGGCGATGGCGTGGGCAGCCGTGGCTTACGGACGAACAGATGTTCATTTGATGATGCGATGAGGACATTTGCTGTGTCGTTTCGATCGTCCTTGAGGCTAAGGCGCACTCGGGCTATTGGAATGATCTCTCGTTAACGTGAACGTGTTCGGAGCGTGAGAGAGAGAGAGAGAGGGAAATTGGAGTGAAAAGCGAATACCGCCGGGTCCAATCTCGTTAGCGTGGTTGGAGAAGGGACGCCAGGATGACAAATGAGCAGTGTGCATAATTGGGCGCTCGAAATATCTGAGGCACGTGAACCGGGTCGCGAACCGGGTGATAAATTGGCAGTGTTTACATGGCGGATGGGGTGGAAAAATGTGTACAGAAACAGGTGGTGTATTTTCTGTCCGCGACTAATCCAAATCCGGGGCTAGCATTCTTGTCGCTACAGGAAAATAGTGCATTTGGATGATGGCATTGATCGTTGGATGAAAACATTATTTTTTATTGTAGCAATGGAATAGTTGGAATTTCCCACTGCCCGTTGAAAAATGGCAACGTTAGACAAGAATCAAACAGGATCATTGATGGTTCAGGAAGCATCAATTGTTGAAGTCATTCCAGTTGCATGCAACGAAAAATGTTACTAATATGGCATAAACCTAATTTATTTGTTAATTTAAAATAAAAACCGAAGGCAACAAGAACCACGGGAAGTACGGTAAAGCCAGGAGACGTTCCTTAATTAGCTTCCGTGAAGCTGAATGTTTCTCAGCGAAGAAGAGCTGACCACAATTTTCAAGTGATCCCGACACTTGAACGCGACACGTCCGGTTCCGGCGTAGCGTTTAAAAGGAGCAATTTTTGGTCAACATGGAGAAACGATTCGTTTCGCAGAAGCTAGGCTCTTGTCGGAATCCCCACTCTTTTGATAATTGAGTGCTTTCGATTTCGTTTTGCAGCAAAACGGACTTAAAGCCGTAGTATTCTCTTATGGAACATTTAAGATGTTAATTTATCTGTTAATTTATCTGTATATGGAGTTCATTTTGGGATTTCGGTATATATTAAACATGTTTGCCTTTTTTTTAGATGATAGAAACAACCAAAACTCAGTAGTTGTTATTATATATCGGGTGTAATTCTTAACTGAAACCAATATTTGTTAAAATTACACCATCGTCAGCACTGCTGTAGTCAAAGCTTCTAGAAGTTTGTCATAAAAAAACTGACTACTTTGCGCACGTACAAAGCACTGTCAAATATTCTCAATTACAGCTATTCCACTCCCACCGGCATTCATTTGCGATACCTTAATGACCTCACCAAAAAGTTCTCCAGCGTCCGCGATTGCCGACGATACTGTTTGCTCTTGAAACGACCACTCCTAATTGAACCAACACATTAATGTGGAACGGTTTTAACATCATCGCGAGGCACAGCGGGAGGTCCGGTTGCACTTTATGAACCAACCCTTCAGCAAATCGTCCTGGCGCCCCAGAACGAAAAACTGCAATTAAATTTGACTTCAAATTTGACAACGTCACCCCGGGACGCGCCCACGCGTAGGTCATGATTTTCACGCAATGTTCACACATAATTCCGTTCAGTACGAGCGATAGTACGGCCCGAAACGATCGGACCGTAATCATGATCATTACCATAGCTAATGATGACGGTCGAGTCGTACTCGTTCTCGGCACCACGGAAGCAGTTGTTTAACGCGGACATTCAATCAAAATTTCATCCGTGCGTCTGGGTGAGGCCGGTGGTTCTGCTCGGCGGTTTTTCACGATGATACCGACCGGAACCGTTTTTCGGTGGTCTTTGTTCTGTTTTGTTGCCGCCCGATGCGGCCCGATCGCCGGATGCGATGAGTGTGAAAGCATTATGCTGCTCATGTCGCACGATGGCACGAGCGCCACGTGGGTCGTTAAATGAAGTGCGTGGAAAATGTTCAGTCTTTGGTTTGTGTGTTTCGTTCCGTTCTTGCAGCGACGTAACCGCACCCAACGGTTGCGAAGGAATGAAGCGAGGAAACAATTCGTGAAGCATTTTTTATTGTTTGAATAGAATAAAAAAAAAGTGAATAAAATCTTCAAAGCCATGTCAACTATTCGTGCACAAAAAAGGCCCAGGCTCACGTACTTAAATTAAGGAAATAAAAACCAACGAAACGCGGGGCCAAAACCGACAATAATATGCACCTCTCACGGGCGGTTACGAATGTGACGTCGTTGTGGGGAGTAAATAATCAACTCCCGGCCCACATAACCGTCGAACAACGCTGTCGGAGGGAAACGTTTGCGACGCACCGAAGCCACGAAGTGAACTGACCGATGAACTTGCACTTTTCTACTACGTTCCCGTGCCTGTTAACGTGCTGTTTTCCCTACTTTTCGTCCGACAGGAAACGGTGCCGGTTGGTGAACCGTGAAATAACGCTGTGTACAGCTCCGCTAGGCTAGAACCGGGAGGGGGGAAACGTCGTCAACGCCATCACGTCCTTTTAACACAAACACGCACGCACACGCACAACCAGAATGCGGAAGGAAGGCATACCCAGCGCACGGTGAGCACCGGGGGTCATAATTAAGGGAAATTTAATTTATGCCCCAATACGTGAAACATTTATCAACGGCTTTTTTCTCTCCCTCTCTGTCTCTCCTTCTTCAGGGAGGCAAATAACGCCGGGGCCTATCCTTTTTATTCCAACGTCACGCCGTTGGGCGTGCTGAGGAAGAAAGCAATGGGGCCCTTTTGCATTACGGCCCGGATAAAGGGAGCGAAAGTGCACGAAGAATTTAATAATAATAAAAAAAAACGAACAAACTAGACCAGTCTTTCGAGCCGCGGAGTCGAGAGCGTAAATGGTGGGGAGTGTCCTAATGGATACACTGACGGGGTGACTCATCGATGTTGTCGTGTTTTATGAGTGATGAATGACCACCGGTCGCCGGTCCAGAGGTGTGCCTAACGTGCGGCCATTTCCATCGCACGTGGAACACGAACGCCGGGAAACACTTAATGGCTACGCTTCTGTGTTGTTTCGTTTCGTCTTTAACAACGTTCGACGTGGGCACCGTTTTCGCCCACCACAACAAACCGCTGGTGATGGGTCAATCGAATCGAATGAGAGGTCCATTACTGTGACACGTTGATTGAAGTTTGCTGAGTGTTTTGTGGGGCAATGTTTGATTAATTTTCACACATTTATACATCCCTGTATGCGACGGTTGTGCAGTGATTGATTTTATAACAACACATTTGGAAAGATTGCGATTCAATTAATCAATTAAAGAAAGCTACTAACGTGCGAGCAAATATTTTGCCGAGGTTGAGGCTACGCAGTGCAAATTAATTCAGCATGTAAGGCTAAGGATGTGAGCTGAGCCTTCTTCTAAGCAGCATAAACCTGCTCGGCGTGTAATTAATTAGTGCGTACGGGATGCTTCAACCGAGCACCGAGCATGGAGCAATCCTAACCTCAAACAAACTGTTAAACTGTCATTCTCTTCGCCTCTTTGCAAAGGTATCCAGTGCAAATATGTTTACGAACGCATTTGCTCACCCGATCGAGTGGAAACCGTTGCGGACACGGATGGACATCCTATAGACAAAAGCAGTCCACCCGCTCTCTCCACCCCCTTAGTCACGATACCTAAATCCTGGGCCAAATTTGGTTAATCCGCTGTGCTGTGATGGGAAGTATTCGTCGTCGGTGTTGCGAGCACATTTGCACGCCTGTTACCTTGGCCTTTGCTTAGCCGTAAATGCCTTTTAGAGCGCAAAATTAACTCGCTTCTGTCCGGAGCTTTTCGAGCCAATACGAGCATGCTAATGCGGCTGGCATCCTCTTCACGGAGGCGACCGTCGCAAGGAGATGTACTTTTCGTACCCAGCGTAGGATTAAGTTGAGGCTATTTTGGTGTTTCTGGTGAAGTACGAGACAATGCGCCCCAGTGGTGATACATTTTACATCATCCATCTCTGGGGCCGGCCCGGTCGGGACCGTCTTTCACAAAGCTCGCTTTGCACTACTGGCTCGTAGTTCGGTCGCCTAGAACTGGGACGATTCGGTGCCGCTTGTGTCCACCTGGATTCTATGGTGCTCTTGTCAGGACGCTTGTGGTGTGATCAAATTTCGTTGAGAAGCTTCTAGGGTTTAGCGTCGGAGGCAGCACAGGTAATAGCTTCGTGGTTTCGGCAGTTACTGATCGAAATTGAAAACTCACTAGTTTTTATAATTGAGTTTAAAATTTTAAATAATAGTCGAGTAAAGACAAAAGTAATGTGAGGCTAAATTATGAAAAAAAAACATCTTTCATAAAGATTTTGTTTACTGGAATACAAATAAATTATGTACGAATTTCAAGTACTATGGATTAACATGCCCGCACTGCTTCTACACTCGGCTGGATTGAAAAAATAAGTTATATAAAAACTAAGACATCTCGTCAAATTACACCATCGATTACCAGCTCGCATATGGACGGTATGAAAGACACAAAGTATCACAATGCGTCACCCTGCGGCGCTCCAGCAACATCATCCACGCCCAAATCGCTTTCAGAACCCGCCAGCTCCCGGAACGCGAAACCTACCCCTACTTCATGTGCCCGGAACTTTAGTTGGGCCGAGTGTTACTTTTAACACTCGACGGCCAGTAACCGGAACACGCAACGCGACTACCAGCAACAGCCATGTGGATCCTGTTTCCGGAAGGGGGCAGGAGGATCCTGCATCGCTCCATTACCCGAAAACTTCGCCTTTAATGGCGACCTTAGCGCACAAAATGGGGTAATTCTAAACCAAACCTCCCGGCAGACGCATAGTTTGTTGTTATAATCATACACTACTCACTTCGTTCCAGCACCAGAACCCGAACCCGAACCCGAACCCATGCAAACAAAGGCATCTTTTGGGGCAGAAACGGAGCTTGGCCACTGTCGAAGGTGTAAAGTGACGTACGCTAGTGGTTGCCTCCCCCACCGCAGGCACAAGACAAACGAGCGTTATCGTTCCCGGTGCGGTCCCGGCGGGCCCCGGTACTACCACCGCTTACCGCCGGTTCTTACCCCGGGAGGAGGTTATTTTCTTGCTGACTCATTTTTCCTCACCTGCGTGCGCCGAAAGCGAAAGCGCAGGTGAGTATCCCGTTCCGGTGTGGTTTGATGTTTCACTCATACAGCTACATGAATAATTTCTTTCCCCTGCCGCCATTTTTACCGAGCAAGAAAGGCTATGCGGGTGAGGAAATGTAACCACCGCAAGGTGATCCACAAGGTGCGCAAAAGTCAGTGCGATAAAACATCATTATAACGCACGATATCCGCACACCTTCGGTCGCATCCTTCGGCCGGGGATTAACGGCAAAAGCAACCGGAAGGTCCGCAAGAAGGACCGCCCATTTCCGTCCCGCTTTACCCAACACACGCGTTCTCTATCATCGGTTCAAGAATCGGTACGCTCGCGACGCATAAATTCACCACCATAAAGCTTGCCCGCCCTGGGTCTGGTGTGAAATGATAAACTTCTCCGATCCATCCGACCATCCTTTATTCGGGATGAAAGCGGTGGAAGAGTGGATCATCACTCATTTCTACCCACGACGTGCGGGAACGAGACCGGTTCACGAAGTGCAACGACTCCATCAGACCGGACGAAAGGGAAAGTGTCCGACGAGCGGCGATACCGGGAACTAATAATTTGGCGTCAAACCCATCAGGATCTTGGTTGCGGCTTCTGCACTGGACAGTGTGGGAAAGCGGTTTGAATGAAGCATTTTTATTCGTAGGACGCTAATGAAAGCTTGTTTGGATGCGCCCCCATTGCTTCAGTGGAAGTTGATCTCGTTCTTGAAATATGGTTGCACGAAAAACATCATTAAACTCACCTGCTCGTGTCGCATGTTCAGGCTGCGCCGGATGTCATCCGCACTCTGGACCGCTTCCTCCTGTAGCTCCCGCACCAGCACCTCCGTTTTCTCTTGGCGCGAACGCAGCGATTCCAGCTCCAGCTTCGCCGTACCGAACTCGCCGCGGAGCGTGCTGAGATCCTCCAGCAGCTGGTTGCGGAACTGGGCATCCTTGGAGCCACCGCCTCCTACCGTACCCTGCAGCTCGGCCAGCTCCGACCGGATCTCGGCTATCGATTGCGACAGCCACTGAACCGTGAGCCGCTCCTTGCTCGGCGAGCCGCTCTCGCGCAGCTGGTTCACGTCCTCCCTGCAGAAACAACGTTTGAAATGGCGTGAATGATTCCGTGAGCAAACAAAACCGACGGTGATGGTGGCGCGTGTCGAGACGGTCGGGTAGGATTTTCGAGGAATTAGAGCGGCCCAGGGAACAATTAAATTTTAACGCACACCGGAGAGTATCGGGAGCGTCGGTGCGTTCGGATGCGGACCGCGCGGGTTGGAGTTATTAATTATCAAAATGGGCCCCACGAAGTGCTTAGCATAAGTCAGTGCAATAATTTGCGAGTCAATTAAGAAGGATTTACTCACTGTGTTGTTCATCCCACCCAGCAGTCGTCGAAAGCTTGCCCTGCTGGTGTCTCAACATCAAACAAGTACAACTCTTTCGTCAACAACAACACACCATTCATCAAACTAATTGTGCTCCAGTACTAGCCTGAGTATCATTTATCATATTAATTTTAAATTATGCTTCATTCGACAACGTTTGTTCAACAGTTTCAATAAATTCAGCACAAGCGATGGTGATGCCTTTCTTGTATATCGTCCTTTTAATTTATATCGCAAATGCTTAATTAATATCGTGCTCATAATTTCGATCCACCTTAATTCTGAATCGTGTGTGAATACACCTAAACCACCATGTTGCCCTCTGGAACTAGCGCAAGCAGTAGCAATATTTACGCAAACAGCTCGGTTCCCGTACACCAACGATGAAACCCTACATGTTGATTCCGGGAAACCCGGCCCGGCAGTATCAATGTTGTTGATGTTCTGCAAGCGAGTCTAGTGTTGTTCGGCATTTAAATAAACTTTCGCCAAACAGACGAAAACAAGCAACGTTGCATACTTGTTGAGCAAACAGGAGCCACGAAGTTTCAAGCCAGAACGATCAAACGAATTCCGTTCCAGCTCCCCGGAGGGGATGGAGGGCGGGGGAGGCGAATATCTGCCGCGCCTAAGCCGCTCGCTGCTAAATAATCAAAGTTCCTCAAGGCACAAACTTTCGGCTTTCGGTGAGAAAGTATGGAACGAGGCGAAAAACAAAAACAAAAACCACATGCACACCGAGCCTCACGCAACCAAAAAAAAAACAGAACAGCCCGCTAAAACCCGGCTTGTTCATTATCGACGCAATACCGAGCACATTAACGCGCTTTTTGGTGATTTCTATCTCCCCTCCTTCTCCCCCCTCCCCCATCTCCTTATCGCGTATCCGACTAAAGCCGGCTTTCAAAACAAAACCTGAAGCAAAGTTTCGTTTGGCTTCTTATCGGAAAAAAGCATCTCCTCAGCGCCGAGAATGTGGTCACGCCAAACGGGGCGTTGAGGTCGGTCACGAGCCAGAGCCACGCGAAAAGAGCATTTGGGTGATGTGTTGTGTTGTGCCTTTTGCTGCTTTACTTGGGCTGTGGAACTGTGGCACCGGACGTTCACCGACGCTCCGTGGTTACACCGGGATCGATCGGCAAAGGTTCACCAATTACGGTAGCAATCACACCAACTATCAGTAGCAGGCAGGAACTGGCGAGTGTTGTTGTGTGTTGTAAAAAAAAGTCTAGTAATTACCGAAGAAACGAAAGAAAAACATTTCCATCAAAAACCGAAACCCTGCTGAAAATACTCGTCTTTACCGAAAGAGATTCGAAGACCTTGAAAACCACGTTCGTTTTTAAGAAAAAAAAAAAAACAAACGTCGCTTGCAAGATTCATGCTCCATGAACTCCTGCTCAGTTCGCGTGCCAAACTATTGGACTTTCAGTAGCTTTTAGTCGCCGCTGATACATGCAAACAACTAAATTCAATCACCGTTCGTGACGGTGTTGAGTGGCGGTTCGCAAAGGTAAGGCAAGTTCCGAAAGTTTTCGATCTCGATTCACGCGAAAGTAACGAAATGGTTTTGTTTCTTTTTGTTTTTTTTTTTACATTGCCCTCACCACTGATGGCCTCATTCTCGAACCGAACTCTCTGGGAAGGAGTACGGGAGGAGGGGTATAGCATGCTTAATGTGTTTAACTTTCTTTCGCGTTTACCTTGCGCGGGTTTTCAGGGAGTATAAAACAGAAACCTGGTCGAAGAATCGCATGCGAGAAACCTCAAAAAATCGCAACGAATCGTTTGACTTTGTGCTGCACCTCCATTACCCATGCGCGCTTACTCCCATCGCTCTGACTGCCTCCCGGCACTATGAGGCAGCCAAAAAATGGAAAACACAGTGGCTGGGGCACAGGGCTTTGCCGGCGTGCTCAGCCACGCCATCGGGCCACGTGGCGTCGGGCCATTCTCGGACGATGTGTGAAAACCGATACCGTCTCCCGAGCCCGGGACTAAGTTCTACCAGCTCCCTAATGTGTTTATCAAGGCAAGCCTAATGTCTGGGGGCGCCTGGTCGTGGTGGCTGCACAAGAAGCCCCACCGAAGCCGAGGGTTTCGAGTCGCCAGACAGGGTGAGATATTGAGTAATAAATGAAAGGCTTATTACTTGTCACTTTTTTTTCTTCTGTTGTTCCCTTCAGTGCGTTGCGATGGAACGGAGCCCATCTACCACCCGAGAGACATACTCAAGTCATCGATCCAGTCACTCCAAAAATGACGAGGTTGTGTTTTGTGTTGTATGCGATAAATACTGGAACCGTGCTAGCCGAGTATCGAGCAGCGGGCGCGTTCATATTGAAAACCTAGGCCAAGATTATCGTACCTACACAAGCCTGGTCGAAGAAGCGAAACGACTCACCGACCGAACGGAGAACCTTCCGCGAACGAGCAATATCTGTGTGGCCGATGGCCCTCAACCTCCCCACCCAAACAATTACACTATCTACACCGTCCATCCTCCATCCGTATCGACACAAGCCAAGCCAACGTGTGGCCCGGAGGTGAAGGATGATTGGATGTGTTAGCTAAGGTCATGCTTGCCCGAGGTTAAATGGAGTGTGCTACACACCGCCGTCGTGTCCCGCCGTACACGTGGACCTAATTCGATCATAAAACATCCCCCCCAAATAAAAAAACGAGAAGAAAAGATTCCTCCCATCGTCCCGAAACGAGCGATCCTCTCGAACGAGGGAAGGAAAACATATCTTGCCTTCTAGTGGGGATGATGGTCCAAAAGTACCAAGACATGATAGGGCTCTTTTCTTGTGTGCCCGGCCGGATCGTCTTCGGGAAGGCGGTGCACGTGCAAACGTGTTTACGAGTTCGCCTTCCAACGGATGACACGTACTGCCGAAGCTGATAGCTGCTACCGAAGCCCACCCAGGAACGGTGGGCAAGCGTGCGTGGGAGTAGAGAGCAAAACCAGAGAGTCACCGGCTTAGTGGCCTCCGGGGAACCTTCCCCGTGTGATGAAATTTGTAGTTTCGGCAACGTGCGGCTGGGGCATCGAAACAAAAACACACACACATACAACACCC
>JXWZ01003654.1:0-14202 GCA_000956215.1 Anopheles farauti No. 4
GGAAAAAGGCACACCAGGGTCTTTCTAAACTAAGCCAAAAACCTAACGCAACAGGCGCACAGGCAAGCTCTGACAGCTCACGACGGTGAGAAAACAGTGAGGAGAAAGGCACCGGTAATGTTCACGCACCTTTTCACCGCGCATTCCCCGTCGTGTCGCCGTAAAAGGAGAGCAAGCCGGGCGAGCCGTGAAAACGTCATACAATTTTGGGTCCTCCCCCGTAGGTCCCTTTCCCGAACGTTCCCAATCAAACGGCTGGGTGCGTGATTTATGATGGTCATAGCAATTTAATGGGGTCATTGAGATGGAATTTTAATTGATTCGATTATACCGAGATACCGGGGCGTCGTCGTCGTCGTCGTCGTAGTGGTCGGGGGAAGAGAGGGGAGGGGGATCCGATCCGTAAAAAAGGAGGCCACACGGCTACGGTTCGGAAAATAGAAGGGACCCGAGCGAGTCGATAGCACGGCTTGTGCAGCGTCTTTTGTACGTGTTTGCACCCTGTCATTAGGACACGACATCCTACGGTCATCAGGGAGACATTCCAACCGATTCGGGTTGATTCCTCTACATTCTTTGCCTGATAAATATACCCCTTGACCTTCCGGTTGCGGTCTTCTGGGATCCACATTGAAGGTCTATCGAAGGCCCGACAGAATTTCAAAATTACAGTAGGTAGTTTTTCGAATGATCGAATTAACTACACGCGCAAGGGACTTTGGCGCCATTCCGTGTGCGGCATACACCAAGGTCACCGGGTCTGTGTGTACGACAGCCTAATCTAGTACGGAAATTAGAAACATCAAAATCCGGACGGCATCAGTTTTATTTTAATGGACACGGCGTTTGATCGGATTATTAAGCCACCGAGGGAGCTTAGAGGCTCTAAAAATAGACTCAACTTGTCCAACGTTCCTCAAGCAGGTGCTTGAGCGGCAAATGGGACGGGGAAGAAGTGATTTTGTTTTTTTTGTGTTTAAATCAACTCTTTAGACATTGACAAAAGCACTCTTTGCGTTGCTTCAGGGCACGTGTGGAGCAGCACTCGCCACAACACGTCGTCGTCGAAGGTCGTCAATGTTCTCGCGGCGTACGGAAGTCCACAAGGCTTGGAGAGCGCAATCAACCGCTACACAGGCGTCCCCATTGTTCGCATGTTAGCCATGGTGGGGCGGGGGAGATGGTATCTGATGCAAAGAAATACTACTGACTGACCAAATTCCGGCACCTCTTCCCGGTGTGTCTTCTTCGCACGAGGGTAGTAGAAAATTTAAACGATTAAAAAAAAAAACCGATCATGGCATACTTACTTTAAAGCTAGAAATCTGGTACCCGGAGGCAGTGGTCGGGAGGGCGGTGCGCAAACCTCTAAGGGTGCGCTGACGGTGCAAAAAGCTCGCATGCTGCATCGTTACCATCTGCAGTAACCTTTACGAAATATTTCCTGTGAAATGGGATGAAACGAGAAAAAAAAACAGCGGAAATATACCAATTAGAATGATGTATTTTTTGTTTTGTTTTTGAGAAAGGATGTTCGTTAGATACTGTAGAGCGTTAGGGACCAGCACAGGATGCTGGAAATTAAAGTATCCAGTCGCTCGCGTTTCCGAAGCCGCAACAATGTTTCCCGGCAACAATGTCGCTCGGAGTTGGAGTTGATTGGTTTGCGTGTCGAAGCGAGCAACAGGGTGTCATTAGGCGAAACCTTCATCAGGCTGACGTTGTACCACGCCCCGCTGGCTTCGCAATCCCTTCGGCCGCTCGGTGTTTAGAGCCTCCCAACAACATCCCGCAGGACACGTCCTTGCGGCCACACGTGTGCCACTGACATGGTTTGACAAGCGGGGAAGGTTTGTGCTGCCCGTCTGTGCAACTACTTTGCCTACTGGAGCTGTCAGAATGCACCGAGCGCGTTGTTTTCCGACAGTGTTTCGTGCGTTTTCAATCGTAGCAATCACCGCAACCAGAGCGAGAAAGCGAACCGAGGCTCGGGGCGAGATTTAAATACACCCGTCGTTAAAACCGTATTAACTTTTCCTCGGGAATTTTTCGGGGATGAGATATTTCGGGAAAGCTTCACACAAATCACGAAACAACAATGTGAGCGATCCCAACCGAGCACGCAGCAGCAGCTGGATGACGATCGCTTTTGGAACGAAAGTGGACGGGATCCTAAAAGGAAGATAGCTCTCTTTCTCTCTCACACACACACACACACATCTTCTTCGCTTCCTTCTCCTCGCTATCTCATCACAATTTAAATGATCGAACCTCGGAACCAGGCCCATGCTTAAATGTTACCCTTTTGCCAGTGTGCGTCCAGGCAGTACGTGGCCCACTGTCAAATGTAAGAAAAAAAACGAAACGAAACGAAACGTACAAAAAAAAATGCGACCCGCTCATTCCGGCATGCGCACCTCTTGCACGCGGGCCAAAACATAACAACGCGGCCCTCCGCCCCGTCCCCGTCGCACACTCAGGCAGCCGCGCGAGTTTGATCACGGTTTGTCCACCATTCGACGCCATCATCATCATCATCATCATCAGCAGCAGCAGCAGTAGGAGCAGCGCAGCATCACCCACCGCCATCGTGTATATACTTATTTTATCCCTTCGGGTTATAAAACCGGTGATGGAATGTGGATCCGTTTCGTTCCGTTTTGTTCAGACGTTTCTCTTTTTTCTCTACCACCACCACGACCATCATCATCATCATCATCATCATCATCATCATCATCGCCATCCTATCTCTTGCCTCTTCTCGCGATTTGAGCGCGGTTTCGAACATTCTTCTCGGTCACCGGCATGCCCCGGCAGTGTGTGACGACCGTGTAGTGATCGAGCGAAGTAGTAATGGGCCCCACCACCACCACCACAACAGCCCCGCGGTGTCCGAGAAAGCCTCAGCCATCGTGATCTTGTCGCGTTGCTGCTGTTGCTGCTGCTACGACCGGGAATGGTGGATCGAACCGAAGCAGCACCGGGTGGGAGAGGTGTTTGATCGAAGCACCGGGAAAAAGCGGGCAACAAACACACACACACGCGCGCGCGGGCGCGCAATAGCCCTGGGACAGTCTCGAGCAGAAAAAAAAACGCAACTACGCGAATGATTCGGCATGCTTTCGTTTCGTCGTCGGTACGCCCGCCAAAAATATGGTCCACCATAAAAATAAATAATTCTGGACCCGGAGGAGCACACAACCGAGCACCACATGGCGCGCACGAGAGCAGCATCGTTGTGTGTGTGTGTGTGTGTGTTTTTTTTTGTCGTGCCAATTTTGACAATCCTTCCTCCCTGGGTTCGTCGCTTAAGCCGTCGCACAAGTCTTGCGTTTCGATCGTCGTTCGCCCGGCTGACGCTGTGTAATAGCGCGGACAAACGCTTAGCGCCTTTGCGCAAAACGGCTTCCTGTCTTAACGACGAGGACGTGTCCCTAATAGCCAACGGAGCTGCCAATGGGTTTTATGTGTTTTCTCTCCTATCTCGACGATTGTTTCGCTGAGCCGGGTTACATCTATTTCGAACTTTAGCCGGTTTTATGGAGGACAGGATTAGAGTGCGATAAGCAAAAAAAAGGTGTTGCCATAATAAGGGTACAAAAATAAGCCTTTCTGATTTGTATTTAAGGCATCAAAGGTGTAAACGATGGTAGAAGAAGCAAGTGTTTAATTAAAATCTCTTCAGTACTACCATCAAAAATCACCTCTTATAGTTTTTGTATTCCCGAAAAACACATTACAAAACCCATTCTTTCCCGCCCAATATCCCAGCAACGAACGCATGATGCGCACACACAAGCGCTCGCTGAATGATGGCTGAAAAGATGGCTGCAAGAACCTGCGAGAGGTTGGACAGAATCGCCAAAATAACACTTGTGTCTCACTCCCCGTCCTTCCTTCGTCTTTCCCTCACAGATGACAGTGGCGAGGACCGGGGACGAGGGACCAGAAAAACCAGCTTCATTCTCTGCACTCTCTGGGCGTGCCGAATTTCTTGTCCCGAGCTCGCATCCAGCAGGAAGCAACCAGTCGGTTCTGGCGGATCGCCTGGTGCGACGGATGCTGACAGGAGAAAAGAACATTCAGGCAGTGCCTGAATGCCTTTGCCACGCCATCTTTGAAGCACGTTTCGGGCACGCCAAAAGACGCCCGAGGCCGATAAAGCGGCAGGGAAAGAGTGGGAGAGAGCGGAAGAATGAAGCGTGTGTAGCCCGGTAGCAGTCGGTGGATGTCGACGAAGACGACGACGACGACGACGTTTGGTTCAAAAGGGTTGTCCCTTCGGCGATCGGCGAGACGGGGCGCGCGGGCATACCGAAGCCCAACCGATTGACTTAATGCTAATAACAACCTGTTGTACCGTGCATGTATGCGTGCGTACCGTGTATCTTTCGATTGTGTTTTGTGTCCTGCGATGGCGGACGCGGTAGTGGCGGCGGAGACCACTGGGGAGGACGACCACGCGAGTGATTATAACCACGCGGCGGGCAAAGGAACGAACCTCCCCGCGCATCGGAGAAGAATTGAAGCTGTGCCTGGCTGTTTCGCCTTTTTCTTATCCGCATCGTCTCTTTCTTTATAGGGGTGTGTTTTTTGAACGTTCTGCTCTTCGGTGGTTGTGGCTGTTGTCGGTGGTAAGCAGCTTCCGTGTTACTGCTGAACCGTTGTTGCTGATGCCATGCCTTGCCTGCCGCCTTTTGATGCAGCTGGACACTGGCTGGCTGGCTGGTTCGTTGGTACGCAAAACAGGGACAGACAATATAATTTTCGAATTCCAGTAGCCAAATGTAATTACACGTGCGCGCTCTTGTCGAACCGCTCATGCTAAAATGGGTAGGAGGAAAGCGGTTTTCATTTCGAGGGTGAGACGACTGTTTTAGTTTTTATGACACTTTTTTTTCCTTGCTGCTGGAAAATCGTTTTTAAAGCTCTCGAATCTGTCGTTACGAGCGGTTACTTTAGTTTTCATGTATGTAAACAAAGACGCAGGCACGGTGGTTACAAGTGTACTACAGAAAAAAAGAAAGAATACAAGATGTCAAATTTTGCATTTTAAACGCTTGCTTTGATTACCGCTCGAAAGCTCTGTCGTCTGTCAATCTGCTAGTTGACAGAAGTGACAGAAGACATCAAAAAACGTAAACAGTCTTTAGAATTAGCCGTCGGAGCCGAAATATAAAAAAAAACCTTTATGCTAATAGTTAAATGAACGAAAAATAGTTCCTTTCGTACGTGACACAGCGCTGCTTGCTCTGTATGTGAAAAATGTATCACACCAGTTGCACTTTGCCGATAAACTAGCAAATAGCTATCGTAACAATATTACAACAACCACACACGAGGCTGCATTCTTCAATTGCTCATTCAATTGTTCTTACCCGTGTGTACGAATGGGAACGTTCAACGATAACATAATCCAACGGCCCTTCGAGGTCTTATCACACCTGCTTGCAGGTGAGGGAACGGTGCTGTGTAGGTGGTGCCACATTCCGTTCCGCAATCGTGGAGGGGTGGTTTCTGTTCGTCTGTTTTTCTTTCACCCAACACCGGCGCCGGTGCATTTTTTGTTTGTTAATCTGTGCGAAGTGTGTGCGATTATGCAAGTGTGTGGGGCGTTTGTTTTATTTCTCTTCTTCCACAGGTAAGCGCTTTTCGAGAGCGGCTTCCTGGCGGGATGGGATAAGCATGGGTATATTATGCATTTAAATTAAAACACAACAACTAAAAAAAAATACCAGAGCATTATCCCACCACGGTCGTGCGTTCCGAGTGGCGGACCGGATGGAATGCGCTATCCGTGCGGTGCCGCGATGGGTGGCGGTGCATCGTTGCGCGTAGGAGTTATTATTTGCACTTGGTTGCGCTTTTTTTCCATACGCTGCAAGGTGTAGCAGCCCGCGGATAGCATTGTGCACGCGGGACAATGTGCAACGCGTTCAATAGCCGCTCCGAGGAAAGGGAACGGAGATAGAAGACAAAAGAACTCGCGTTACCTCCTGTGTATTATCTCATCTCGGTTTTAGACGCCCACGAAGCTGCTGCACCGCGTGTGCGTATCGGAATTCATCCACATACCCTTGTTTACGCAATGTTATGATGATGCATTCCGGAAGATGTTGCCCGCTTGCCTGGGAGCGAAAGAAGTTTTCCGAACGCTTTTCTTGTAGCAGATGGCGTTGGTGAAATGTGTTGCAAACGTCAGAGCCAGTGGATGACGCACGGGTTTTGCAAGCGAACGAAACCGATAGAATACATTTGTTGTATTTCACTATCTTTTCCAAATCCCATGTGAAGCGAAGGGAAAAACTGCTCGCCAACCGTATTAATGCATCATTAGTGGTGCCTCTTGGAGGGTTCAGCGAGATCATTTCCCCAAATTCCAGACCCATTCCCCATCCGACCAGACTTTGGTAGGATGAAGCAAACACTCGGTGCAAGGTCATTGTCTTGCGATCGCTCCGTTTCCGCATTCGACCCCGCAGTTCATAAATCAAAATCGAACAAAACTGATGCACAATGAATATAAATAACGTCAAGAGACGCGCATCATCCGGCAGCCCCAGCAGAATGGCAACTGTTTCACGGAACACGAAATTCCACAGCGAGATCCATATCTAATGCCTGCAACAACTCCTCCCATGCTTGTACCCTTCCCGTCTGCCTGTTCGATCGAATTAGTCTCCCCGAGGCTTTTCAAATACGCTTGATTTTTCTCCAATTTATGCCTCTCGGAACGAAGCAGAACAGACAGAATCTCGAGATGTTGGCTCCGTGCCAGGTGTGTTTGTGTGTGCGTTGTGAAGAGGATCCCTTTACCAGATCTTACCCACGCCAACGTGGAACACCCTCAGTCCACGCTCGCTGCTTGTCTCCTCTCTTATCCGACGCATTCTTTCGCATTTCGATATGAAGTGTAATGACGGTGGTTTTGGTGGAACGCGAGGCAATAAATACGAGCCCTCCGGCTACCCTCCCCTGCCCCATCCCGCCCGGGAAGGAGGGATATACATAAATTTTCAACTCGAAAACGTCCGATCTTCCGAACCGAGGGGGTGAGGGGAGCGGTCGGCAAGCGAGAGATCGTTAGAAATTCAATCCGAGACGCGACTGCCTCAATGACAGTAATTTCTGCGCGCGTCGCAGCCGATATAATCCCACTGCTGGAAAGCCTTCGGCTGGCTGCACGAGGAACGAGGCCAGACCAAAACCAGAAGCAATAATTAAAGCCTCCCAACAAACACTGGTGGAGGGTTGAAAGAACGATTAAGTTAAAGCTCCAACAAGTTCACCAGGGCGAAAAAGCAAATGCGTTCCCCGCCCGGCTCGGGTCGGTTCTCTCCTGTTGGAAAACGAAAATATTCACTTCACAAAAAAAAAAAAATAACAACACGCAGGCATCCTTGAATATTAAATCCACCCTTGAGACGCGGTGAGACGAGGTGGATGATCGGCCGCAGCGAAGTTAGGACCCCGGAGGGCAAATCATCCGCACTCACTCCCAAACGGATGATAAATGGTAGAATGGTCGTGAAGAGGAGAGGCATGGCAAGAGAGCCTTCGTCCGAAGCACCAGGTGTGTGTATAGAACACGGACGCGGAATAGATTGTTTCGGAACGATTGGAAGCCCGGCGAGAGAATGGCTTCAGGCACACACACACACACAACTTATTTTGCCCTTTTCTTTGGCTTTTCCCATACACTGGCTGGCTGTACGGCCATCTGCAGCACACTCGATTGGAGAACCCTAGCCGGACCATCATCTCCGTTTTGATGCTCACTTTTTCACTGGACGCGCTGGCATGTTTATGGCCTTGAGCAGAAAGTTTGCGGATTGCATTGAATTTTCGGTGATTATTTGTAACCGCCGTTTTTGGAGTCTTTGGAGTTTTAAAACGCTTTAAATTGGTTTCAGGAGAGAAACAAAAAAAACGTTCGAGATTAGAGATCGAAATGGAAGCTGCTCTTCTGTCTAAGCTCTTGGCTCGCGGTAAGGTATTTATAAAATTTCAAGCCGATAAAAGCTGCCGCCTTCGTAAGCCGTCGTCACCAGCAACAAGGACACGGCATTCTTAGCCTTCCAAAACCCGAAACATTAATGCTATCAAAAAGGCGTACAAAGGCACACGCACATGCAACGAGCAAAACATTAAACGTAGCACCACCACCATCGTCATCATCATCATCAACAACATCGCCGTCCGACTGTTCGACGCATTCCATTCCCGAAGATCGTTCAAAGGAAGGAATGTGAAAAGACCTCTCATAACCGCCTCCCTTCTTCTCACACTCTCTCTCGCTCTCGCGGTACATGCCATGCCGCACCGGGGGAAACGGGAAAGGTGACCTTTAAATACAACCCATAGTAATAAGCATGGAAGCACCAGCTTTTGGGAGTACAACCCCAGGTACGGCCCGGGCCCGCCGTTCCATTGCGTTCGAATTAGCGACGGGCGGACGAATCCGCTCCGAAAGGGAGCGGATTCCCAAAACATAACCTCAAAATTCGACCATCTTTTTATTTTCTCGCCGGTTCGCTACCAGATGTCGAACGGCGGGTTCCAACGAAAGACTTGAGACGGCTCGCAAGCGACGAACCCTTCTCATTTTCGTTCACCCTCCGTGTTCGGTGCACGTTTGCCCGTGCGTACTTACGATGAGATGCCAAAAGGGCATCACATTCCGAGATCGAGAAGATCGCCGATCGCTCGCGTTTCGTGATGCGTGGTGATCGAGTAGAAGGAGCGTACGCTACAGGTACCGAGCAGCGTTCGAGTACGGCAAGGTATAAGTACGTACACGTACACACAAACTCAAGGCGATGATATCGGGCCAGACACATACATACACACACACACACACACACGTAGCCCGAGCCCGACCCGACCCGGCCGACCAAACAAAACGCGCCATTTGAAGGCCAGCCGCATTCCAGAGCGTGATCATTCGCTCCCGCGCACTTCATTTTTCTGCTCATTTTTTCCTCTCTTTTTATGTTGTTGTTTGAGGTTACCCTCCTCAGGCCTTGCCATCGCCTCGCTTCCGCCAAGTTCTTGCTTCTCTCTTACACCCCTCCCCCTCCATCACTCTCTGTCTCTATCTGTCTCTCGTGTCCGGCTAATCTAACACACCCTTCTAAGCACCCCGGTTTGCTTCCGAGGCGCGCACACTCGCCGCGTTGTTATCGTGGTGGCTCGTTTTTGCTCTTGAAGTTTACATTCGCGCACTTGTCCAGCCAGCGGGAGGGCAGTTGTTTGAAGTATTTACCTCTCGCTCATCACCCTGCTCACCGGTCGCTGGAGGGACAGTCAACCGTAACAACACCCTACATTTGTCGGATCCGATCCCATCGATGGAACAGTTACACATATACACACACACACACGCACGCTCTTCTGGGAGCGGCATGGACTAGCTGGCTGGCTGGTTGACTGGCACACTCTTTCTGCACGGTCAGGGTTTTTGCGTTCCCCAGGGCCTCCTCCTATGTCGACACAGTTCGTGCAGTTCGTCACATGATGCACACAAGCACACACACACACACACACACAGAAACACATGAAGGAATGAGAAAAAAGAAACTTAACCACGCCGTTTGGGTGGAGCGGAGATGGGTGCTACAATAAATATGCTACACAGTGTCACCAAGCTGACACACGTGTGTGTTTGGGCAATGTGGACCCTCATACCGGACCCTTTATCGTCACGCGGTTCTCACCCTTATTTTTCGCGTACGAAACGCGTTTGAACTGACCGCACGCAGCCGGACGAAAAGGAAGGTTTTGGGTAAACACACACG
The DNA here is from genome assembly GCA_000956215.1 of Anopheles farauti No. 4. Lineage (NCBI taxonomy): Eukaryota > Metazoa > Arthropoda > Insecta > Diptera > Culicidae > Anopheles > Anopheles farauti No. 4. Next base: position 9,798 of record JXWZ01003654.1, read on the forward strand.
GCAACCGCGGTGAATTGAGTGGTGCGAAAAATTTGGCCAACACAGGGGCAAGTCCAACAACGCGCGAGAGGAATACTGGATAGGCTCCGTGAACATTTTGTTTAAAATGGGACCACACCTCCGGTCCGGCTTCTGACGTGGGGGGGTGTCAATGGGTTTGGCTGTTCGCTTCAGTTCGGGTGTGGAATATTAATGCAAATCCAGGGTGAGCTTTCAGCTACTGGAATACGAGGCTGTAATGATAAGTTCTAGTGCTGGCTCAGGGCGCCAGCAAGTCGATTTCCCCAAAGCATTTGATGGTAAATTTCGCTGGTAAGTTGTATTCAAAATTACTTCTGCCAATAATGTTTCGCAGAACTATTTGGGTCAGTTTCTTCACTATTATGAATGGTAACTGGCTATCGATCGTACTCGTTGCATAAGTGGCGTGGCTCACGCGGTACTGTTCTGGCTCTGGAGAACGAAATATTTTCGCCATTACTCACCTGTAAGAAGAAGAGAGAAATAAAAGCTCATGAATATTCTGACGAGATTAATGAGAATAGCGACTAACTACGCGATCCAGCTTCGTGTGTGGATCAACATCCCCTGGAGAACCGTTTCGCCGCAATTTCAGAGGTGGGTACATTCACTTTTGCTCCCCGGTGAAGGGAGCCAACAGCAGCAGCAACAGCAGGAAGCAACCACGGAGCGCCATAAGCTACTAGAAAAGAACCTCTGGCAGACCTCCGGGCCCAAGGGTGAACTGGTAATTCGAGCAGGAGGCCTGGCTCGACGTTTGGGCAAACCAAGCAAGCAAGCAAGCGAGCAAATAAACAAAAAAAGCAACTACTAGCCTCACGGATTATTCTCCGCCACCAGTCACGACCCATCGGTTTTGATTGCTCCACGGCCCCAAAGGTGGGCGAATCGTGATGATTGAAGAGGCGTTGGTGGACGAAAAACGACGGTGGGACAAGAAAAAAAAATAGGTGCAACACTAAACTGTAGCAATATGAACTCGGTTGTGCGCTCGCGTGATCCCGTTCTTGCCTTTTTTCTGCTTTTTGAGAGCAATAATCGGACCGACTGATCTGAATGTCAGATTGGGAGCAAAGTTCAGCGCGAAAAATTCAGCGCCCGATTCGTTCTGGAAGTGCCATCATGGGAGGCTGTGCATCTTCTCCGAGCAATCAACAAACCATCGCCCAGCGATGGTAATGAACTTGAGGTGTATGTTAATAATATTTCCACGCTGCGTTGCACTCGGAGCCAATTGTGCATTCGAAGTCAACATAGCACAACGTTTCATACCATAAAGCAGCAAGCAAAACACGTCGTTGATGCACTTTCTTTCCGTGCATATGATTTGTTGGGGGTGTGTAGAGAGAAAACACAAGTACAGAGCGAGCCAACTCCCGCAACCAGCGAAAAGATTAAACGAAACGAATGAATAAAAAAAAACACTTGCTTACAGCTGTACTGAGGCGAGCGTTGTGGTTTGTTTGGCGTCACACCACGGAAAGTGAATTTACCGTACGCTGCAGCTGCTGCTGGATTGCTGCTTTCCTCGATGCAACCACCAGCGGCACCGCACTTGCAGCAGCGGGATGCGAGAAATGAGAAAGTGCAATATTTGCCGATGTCATTTGGACTGTTGCACTTTTAATTGACCGTGTTGTGTTGCTTTTCCTTGTGTACACCCGCGTGCCCGCACCGTTCGTGGTCGTTTTGTTTACTAATTGCGAAAGCTTGTTTAAATGACGTTTGTTGACGTTTACACACGAAACGTCATTCTCCACCACGTGTGCGTTACCTGTGAATCGATCACAATGGCGGTGCGATCGTTGTTTTCGTTGTCGGTTCAACAAAAATGTAATGAAAAATCGTGATTAAAGTGTTTGTGTTTGTGTGACTGTGGAGCGAAAATGTTTCGACCTCATTTTCACGAAAAAACATCGGTTGTCTTCTCCTTCTTCCCTTAGCTAGGGCAACCTGCCAACAGCAACAACGACGACGACGACGACGACGACGTGGACGCGGACGCGCCGGAAGATGTAAGCACAAATCACAGCATGGCGTCATTTTTTATGCTTCCACTCACCTGTGTCTCTTTTCCCTGGCACGCTTTTACATGCCGGAATCCACAGGTCGCCACGGTCCGTTCACGGTGCGTAGTAAAATAGATCAAAACTCCAGTAGCTGCCGCTTGTGCCTCGAAACGGAACAGGCAAAATGGCGCAAAAAAAGGCTAGTTAACGACCGGTAGCAAACGATCGGTTGTTCCGCCTGTCGGCTTACACGTGTGCTGCCGCGGAGGAATCTCAGCGAGGAGGTGACACGCCTCACTCGTGGTTCGATAATTTCCTATCGGTAGATTCAAATCAAATTAATCTCAAGCTACGCATTCGATTCGTTTGCTTTTCACGCGGGCCACGGTCGCAGGTGGTGGTTGATTGCCAGTCCCACCCCTCCTGACGGACGGGGGCTGTCGCAGTCCCGTCGTCAGTCCCGTGGAACGGATTTTATTCGTCGCCCTCACTTAAAGGGACGCACAGTGAAAGGAGCTATTAAGACGATACGATGTATAGCAGCAAAGCAAAAAGGGTTGTTGTGTGTGTTTGTATGGCCAAACGCGGGGAACGACGTTGGGATAGTCAGAAGCAGTAGCAGCAGCAACAGCAGGCGCGTTTTCTAAATACTTTTTATCTTAATCTGCCCAATGATTAATGGTGCTACTCCCCACCACTCGGTAACGGTTGATTGTCTGGATTGATAGAAGAATGTCCGCCTCACCGGTAGGAGACACATACGGTCGCTTTTACTCGCCTTCCTTCTCTCAACCGGACAGCAGAGGGAGATAGGGAAGAGGTAGGGAAGGAGAAGCGTTTCCGCTTTTCGAAGCAACAAGTGCCGCGAAACGGGGCGCGAAATGCTTTCGAATTTCTCTCGCTAGCGCTACGTAATGATGATGATGAGCTAGCCGCGGTTTCTACGGGAAGGATTAGGTAGGAGATTCCCATGGGGCCCATCTTACCGGTCAAGTGATAAGAAAAGTATGAGGTTTAGAAAAAAAGAACTTGAATTGTAGAATTAATTTCGATAAGGCCAGCAAAAGAACGCCGATCAGCTACGGGTTTGATTATTTTTCCTCCAAAGTATGCGATGGAAAGTATGCATTCCCCGTACCTCGAGACGGAAATATGTAAACAACCACCCGATAGCTCGAACAGACAGATGTTTGCCAGCTGGAGAAGCGCGGGTCGATGCGGGAAAATCGAAACAGTAACCGATCGCAATACACAAATTCTGCGCTACCACCACCACCACCACCATCATCCCCACTGCCATTGCACGTTGCGTAAACATTGCGCGTACCTTCTTTTCGGGCTGTTGCGAGAATATCATTAAAATATTTTCGCCCTGGAATGTGAAACATTCCGGTGCTGGGAGGTGGGTGGTTTATTATTCATTCCGGCAGTAGCGGATCGATCTCGATCATATCGCGCGGTAGAGGCAGAGGAAGAGCAGCGTGAGGTGATAATTACACTAATAGGAACGATGCGCTTGCGGTTGAGCTGATCGAGCTGAAGTTTCGAAATAAGAAGCGAACACCACCGTTAAAAAGAAGCATCCAGGCAGTATTGGTGAAATGCCGCATTCCCGCAAATGCACAGCATGTGCCGTGGAATGTGTGCGCCACGTATTTAAGCCGATTTGCTGGGAGAGAGAATTTGTGATTTGAAACGATTTAATTTTAAGCACGGCAAAGTGATCGGCAATTAGTCGCGCTAAGAGGATCGGAAATTAGGTGCACGCGTGTGCACTTGCACCGTTGGCTGTCAATAGAAAAAAACGGGATCAATTAGCGTGTGTGTGTGTGTGTGTGTGTGTTGGTGTGCGTGCCCGCGCGTACGTTGGTTAATGGTAAGCAATCAATAGGCACAAATGGACGATAAGAGTCCCGACGACGGTGAGGCGACGAGGTCGATTGCAATTAATTCAGTTTAGCACGCCTCTCGCACGAAGGAGGTAGGAAGATCGGTGGTAATTTCTATCCCTCCCCGCATTTATGACAGCGGCCGTTTGCAGATGAACGGCTCAATCGGGTTGGGGGATACACGAACGAGACACTTAATTGACGTTTCGTATCGAGCGCACACATGGAATGTGGGCCATTAAGCACACGCCCGATACGAACCTAGAATGTGGAACCATTCCTGTTCGCAGCCACGGACGCTATAAGCATGTTTCCGGACCTGGATTGGTGGATGTGTTTCAACTAATTGGCAACTCGTTGCGAGAATTTGCGTGAAAATGAGCAAACAACGGGGACAGTGCCGTGTGTCTGGTTAACAATTTATGCTAAATTCTCACCGCGAACGAATCGCGGCCATTGACTTTTGTGAAGTGTCTTTCTTCCGCG
>JXWZ01003655.1:0-19044 GCA_000956215.1 Anopheles farauti No. 4
GGGGTAGTGTCAGTGCCGGGCCTTCGGTGGGTGGACAATTTACCGCCAACAATGTGCAACCGAGTGTAAAGCCGTAAATTAATAGCTTTGAAACCGTAATTTGCTTCGCGCACTGTTGGAGGCACACGGGGCAACTGGGTGGAGGAGCGTTTACTGCAACCAAGAGAAAAAAAGGTTATTGACCATTTTTGGTCTTTTAATTGGTGCGATGGAAACTGCCTGTTTGCGATGGAAACTGTGTCCTATCCGACTACCCGTTTCCTTTTTCTGTTTTGCTCATGGAAATCAATTTAATATAACAGCATCTTTCACCAGATGCCAAAACTGAAGCTGGTCACGATAGTTTTTCATTGAAAATTCAATATTTTTCACTTCGTTCGCTTTTGGGTGATGCCACCTGCGCGATTTTTTTTTTACCATATCACCGGCGTAGTCAACGTTTGATGCGGAAGCACAAAACGCAAAAGAATGGCTACCGCTAACGAACGACAGCTGTCAAAATGATGCTGCTTCCGATTGTGCTGATCAGCAGAATGGCGTAGGTTCAATACCTGAAACTGATTGGCTGAAATTTGCCACCGCTAGCAAACGCTGCTGTATGCGGCTAGAAAGAAATCAGAAGGTTATTCGTAGACTATTAGTATTTCTTGCGAAACTGTCACTTAAGGATTCAAAAATCATTCACCATACGAACTGACACATGAAGGGAACCTTTCAGATCGGAACTATCAAGGAGACATCAAATTGGTTCAGACGATTGAAATTGGTTCATAAATTCAAATCAACATCTCAAAATATCAATTTTCGTAAATCAATTTTCACTTGCATATAATTTTTACATGGTTTGCGTTCGCTCCAAAAACCGTTCGGTTTACATTTTGGAATGTTTAATTAATTATGTTTGCTTTTAGAAACGTCTGTACTCGTCTTCCGTAGTCGGAAACAAAAACTTCAACACGATCATCAAGTATATCGTGGGAAGCTAAAAGCTCAGGTGGCTCGTGGAAATATATCATAAAAAACCTGCATAATTGCATGAGTTTGTCCGTACTCCTTTTTCAGCACAGAAATTCCACGCCAGCTTGGTGCACGAAACCGAAACACTAGCAAACTATTTTCCCAACCAAAAACTACTCCCTACTCATCACGCAAGAAACTGCAGGACGCAATGTTTCGAAAGGCAAAGTTTCGCCTCCCGTCCGGGTTCCATTTCGACGGCACCTTCTTCCACGGGCTTTTGAGATAGTTCGATGCAAATGAAGCAGCGACGAGTAACTGGGAAAGAATTTTTTTTTCGCTCCCTACGCTCGTTGCATCCAATTTTCGCCCGTAGAGGAAACATAAATTGTTCGCATAAACATATCCCCTTGCTTTCCCGCAGTCCCTCCGGCGTGATTGAGCAATGCCGAAAGGTCGGGAAAGAATGTCTCCGTGCTGGTGCCACCTAGCAAAACCACCGAAAGCCGGCGGTAAATACCTGCACCGTGGCGTCTTTGGGCATGCAGTTGAAGCCGTACGGAGACGATGAGGTACGAAGTTGTTTTCTCTGCCAAGATGGTTGCAACCGGAAGCTGTCGGCGTGATAAGGAAATGCCAGCCATACGGCCGGCAGCTGGTTGAGCGTGCACGAACTGGTTGTGTTTATTTTGTTCGAAATTGTACTCCACGGGGAACAAATGGTGGCTATGCTGATGTATGTGTTGTTGGTGCGGTGCATGTTGTGTAACTTTTTTTTCTCCTTTCCTTAGTATGAAATGTCATAAAAGCTGTATCGAAACTCAATCATGCAATGCGAATAGAAAAAGCTGTTCCAGATTTAACATGCGTAAACATGTTATGATATTGTAATGCGCGGTATTTTTATGTAAATATATTTCCACCCAATTGCATCAGCTTCCAACGAGCGCTCGGCGATATCGGCCTAAGCGAACTTGTTTTCCAAACCCGCCACCCTCTGTTGCGTGAAAAAAAGTAACACGATTCGGTTGAAGGAAATTGAAAAATTGAATCCATATTTTCCATTCACCCATGAAACGAGAGGGGGAGGTGAGCGATTGTCGAGAGGGTGGGGCATCGAAAACATACGCCTGTATGCCGTTGCTCCTGTTGTGCGGTATTTCACGTTCAACACCTCGCCCGGCCGGTGAAAGGAGCTCGAGATAGATACGTTGGATAATGTACGCATTTTCCTTTGAGGGAAACCAGTCCTGGTTTGCACCGTAAACTAGGCATCCGGATATTAGGGCATTAGGGCTTAATTTTCTTAACCCTTTCGAACCCTTTCACGATATCCCGGAACGCACCGGACCCGTTACGGGATGCTTTCTTCTTGACCGGTGCCGGTGGGTTTGGATAACCGGGGATGTTTATAATCGTAAAGGTAACTGAACCGAAGAAAAGTATACACCAAATTGATTTTTCTTTCGGCATTCCTTATAGCGGTTTCTTTCTCGAGCCAGACGAGAGGGAGTTTTTTTTTTGTTGACGAACATTTGTATCAGGAAGAACTGTACGATGAAGATTTAGAAAATGTATCCCTTTCGTTCAATTAAAGCTGATGAATTTGATGGGGTGGAATAAAGCGATATTGACCCAACGAATGGATCACTAACGGAAAACAAAGCAGGGGTGTAGTATAATGCGATTTTATTATTTGCAATATTTTTTTACTTTTGGAAATTTTTGATTCAAATAAAAAAATTGCAAAATAATTTTAAAAATATATCTTCTGATTTCATACAAATAGAAGACTGATTTCATACAAATAGAAGGAAATTTTTGATTCAAATAAAAAAAATTGCAAAATAATTTTAAAAAAATATCTTCTGATTTTATACAAATAGAAGCCTTTAATCACCTTTTTATTAACTCCTACTGCCTCAATCCTCGTCCAATCCAATCCTGCGCCAGGCGTGCACATACCATCGGGCCACTATCACTGGCAGGACCACTTAGAACGACCGTCGGCCACAACACCTGAAGGTCTGAATATAATTTACGCTTTCATAACTGCGTCCAACTCTCAGAACTCAGAACGCAACAAAGCCTTTCCCAACCGATGATAAACGGTTTCAATTATAAATACCACCCGCAAGCAGGGGCGCATCGCAGGGTGACTCGAGTGCGTCGATTGTACAAATGCAACGATGCATAATTGCACTTTCGACGAAACAAACACGTTCGGCGTGTATTTGCTCGTGCTTTCATTTGCATGCTGCATTTGGCATTCTGAACGGTCAACAGTTTAGTTGGGTGGATGGAAGAGTGTTTGAGGTGGTTAAAATTATTTACCATAGTTGGATGAACATTTCGTTGAATATGTCTGGTAGATGAGGCTTATTCCGTCAGTAAAATGTTCCTTACATAAAAGCAAGGCGAACCTTTCGTTGGGTCTTCTCATTATCATTCGCGGTACATTTCAATCAACCCGCACGGCTTGGTCTTATATCATTCGCATCGTTTTATGTGTCATATACATTTCTCTCGGCTTTGCTTAGCTATAAATCCCATTTTCACACACCAAAACAGTACATGCTCACGAGCGGCCTTTAGCGTCAGGATAATCTCTCCCGGCTCAGTAATCTCGAATGGTTTGGAACGACTTTCGGAATTGCTCGAAATTGCCACAATCGTCCGAGATGCTGCTACAGCACCTTGGTGACCGATAAAATCCGGACAATTGCCCTCGAGCCGAGAGATGATGATCCTTTCCTGGGGTGGGTGGACGGGCCGGTACGCGCCGGTTGCATTTGCATAACTAATGATGCCTTTCTGACTTCGGTGCGCCGTTTACCTGGTGAGGCATAGGCTCACAAAAGGATTCGTTATGTCAGCTGAGATCGGTCGAGTTAACTTCTAAGGGAGGGGTTCACGAGCCACAACGTACGTTTAAATTTCGATGCTTTGCTATTGGAACATCAAATAGAGAAAGCTGAGAAAATAATGAGATGCTAAAGGGCATCCGATCAAGCGATAATCCCGACTACACGCGAAGGTAAGCAAATATTATGGATTAGTCTGTGATGATTATAGGAATTGCGTTTCGGGTTCAGTATCCGGAAGACATCTAAGCATATGTTGTATGATAAAGAGACCTATTCAAGCTTTATTACTTTATAGATTATAACGTTGGAGCTTTTTATTTAGGAGTCATAATACATCGTCAATAAATTATTTGATGCTAAAATATGTTCTTATTAAAAATTTAACAACTTTGGCTTGTAACAGCTTATTGTAAAATTAAATTCCACTGCTTTCCATGTTGACAGTATAACAAACAATGTTCTAATATAGCTGTTTTTTATACAAGTGCATCCTCCTTATTCCTTGAAATATTAAAAAAACACATCTTCTCGTTTGTGTAAAGAAAAACTAGCCGGTTAAAATTGCGGCTCCTACACATTCGTATTAGCCAGTCTTCAGTTTGTTTATCTACTGCTCCACAGAAAAACATAAGGCATATCGCAACCGACGATCTAGCACCAACGACGTTTGTTTTGAACGGAAACTCCAATACAAAACAGATCCAATTTCTACAGTGAAACCAACAAAAGCACCAAAATGGAATTCAAAACACCAGCAAACATACAAACTATCCGATGCGACAGACCCGTCCCGTGCAGCTAAAGTAACGACCAATCAAAGGCTAACGGAATAAAAGACGTTGATCCAATTTACTTCGAAAAAAAAAGGACGCACGTACCACCGCCTTTTGCTTGACCGGAAATGGAGAGTAGAGAAATAATCAAAAGAGAAAAAAATCGAGCAAAAACATAACATCATAGGCGAAGCGGGATAAAAGGCGGAAAATTCAAAACAACCAATGGTCTTTTTCTCCACCACCCTGGAAACGGAAATGGATCCATCCTTCCCGTTTGAACATAAAGAAAACGATAGATTTCGCATCTACGAACGTGATTTTTCTGCATGTTTGATTCCAGCAGGATTATTTCTTATCAATGATGATGTTGTTTGTTTTGTTGCATTCACTTTTTTAACCTATTTGCTATCTCCACGTCGATACTTTCTGCCATTAAAAGCACATATTTGCATCCTTTCAGTGTGCCAAGGTTGTATGTGGTTTTTGTTTTTCACTTTACCAACCAGCTCTTTCGATAGTTTTTCCCACTTCTCTAAAATTAGCAGTTCGTCGTTAAACTGCTATGAAAACTCCTATGTAACGCAATGAACATTTCTTGCCTGCCCTCCGCAGAACAACGGCAAATTCCTTATCGTGTGAACAAAGCACAAAAGCAACACCGCGAAACATAGGAAGTGACATTTCAAGTACAAAATCATTACGCTTCGATGGAGGAACACTGCTGAAACAAAAACAACACCTAAAAGTGCGGAGCGTAAAGTGCATAAAAAGCGTAAAAGTATTCAAAACCGGTCCCACCACTCCTCCCGACCTCCCGGAAAAACTTCATCCTGATTGTACGGTGGCATCCTTCGGTTGGAGCGGTGCGTTTTGAGACTTGCGGTGCCATAATTGTATATTCCACGGACATTTTAGCTCATTTTGTTTCCTTGCGTTCGCTGGCGCAAGTGTCTAGAGATCGTCACGATATGAGAAAACCGACTCGCGGGAAAAAAAAGAATTCCTGTGAAGTTTTCACGAAGGTGAAAAATCGCTTCCCGGTTCGCGGGAACTGCTTTGAAGCCCGGTTGGTTTGGTTGCGCCTGCTTCCCCTCTTCCCCTATTGCCCCCGCCTTTATTGTGCCATTTTGTTTATTTTAGTTGCGGAAACTGTACGTCTTCGGTGGCGTTGTTCTCTTTTCTTTTCTACCGTGGCAGATAGTAAAGTGTTTTAAATGCAAATTGCATTTTCTTCGCTGCTTTCGAGCGAAAAGTTGTGCTATTTCCGGTTTACTTTTGATGCGTTTGCTAGTGTCATGAACATGGCTAATAGCACCACAAAGATGGAATTATATTCTTTATCTTACTGAATAATGATGATGATAAAAACCGGTTTTATTATTTCAACACCACAGTGTATATTCCATCCGATCCGGTTATAGCTAATATATTTCTAAAACGTACTCTACAACTTACTTGAAACCTTGTTTACAACCAATTTCCCGCGCCGAACCTCGTGCAACATAAATATTTCAATCGACTCATCGCTTACCCCACCTTAAAACCACAGCCTCTCCCAAACCACCAAGATGACTAAAGGGCTTAAACAACTTAATACTCCAGCTGAACCGCCAACCGGTTTGCTCGTTTGAGCGGCTACGCACGAAAGAGCAATTCAAAAATATCCTAATTAAAATTCCAGTCCGGAAAGCCCTCCATCAACGCCTTCAATCGATTCGAAAATTTCTGCCCACCAGCGAGTGCGAACGAGAAAGCACGAAGCGATTGTAATGCACCTTTTGTGAAAACTTTACACCGGTAAACTTTTGCATCCAGCTTCATCTTAGCCTTCTTTCGATGATCCTACCCTATGTGTGTGTGTGTGTGTGTGCGTGTGTTTCTTTGTGTTTTTATATTCCTCATCCCTTCCCTTCACGAGATGGGAACTACGGAAAGCCTTGCCATGATAAGACGGTAGGTTTCGGAAGTAAAACATTTTGCGGCGGTGTTTTAAATTGTCTTCTACGCAATTACCTCCTCCCTTCACCGAGATTCACTGGAAGTCCCAGTCCGTTTCAAAGCATGATTACAGAATGTTCAATCATAAAGCCGAACCTCCAAGGCACAGACAACGTGGATATTAGTCAACGCACTTGCCACCGATTTCGTTGTTTCTGCCGGCAAAGGGAACCCATCATCGACCTGGTGCCAGCTGTTTTGTGAAGTTTGTGTCCCTCGTTCGTTGGATCATTTTTCGAAAAAGTCGTAAAGTTTTGGATAACACTAACAAGGTTTCCCGCAGGCACACCCGGTCAGCCCAGTTCGGGGTGCAAGGTGCTACTTTCGGGCGAACGATAGCATCGTACCCAAGATATTCCGGTGCCTTTTGTTTGGCCATTTTCAAGACATCCCCTCTTCCCCGCCTGGCAATCCGAAATGGAAATAAACAACTCTGTTTCCGTCCGCAGCCGTTTCGGGCCTTATCAGCAAGCAAGCTCCTCTTATCGCCTACGGAAATGCGTCATCCTTCAGGACGCGCTGGATCGCGTCCCTATCACAATATAACCATTTCCCCTTACGAGCTCATCTCACGGTGGGGAGATAATTCGTAGGATTCTTTTTTTTTATGAGCCAACCTTCGATCCAGTTACGGTTTCTCCCCCGGGGTAGGTTCGTGTCGTGTTGTGCCAAATAAAAACTTCTAATGTCATCCGGTCGTTGGGGTGAAGTAAGGATGAGTCGGAAGATTGGTTCAAGAGGGTGGAAGCAATGGTCAAATAAACCTGCCCTTTGATTTACAGTCAACCATCAGTGTAGACTGTTTAGCTCCCACAATAAACCTCCCCTACCAGAATCATGCCTTCGCTTTTCTCTGCTTTGCAACTTGCTGTTTTGTGTTCATATTACTATTATTATTATTATGAAAACATGTCCCTTTCAATCACAGCCACCATAGCTTTTCATGTCAACGGTGGTGCAGTAAGTGCAATAACTGAAACAATGCCAGAAAATATGTACCTCGAGTCGTACACCGTTTTTGCTATGGGCGATTCCTTTCTCTTCACGATAACACCCCATTTGCAGCTCAACAGCTTTCGAGGTCATTCAATATCGCATCGAAGATTGAGCGAAACCTCCTGCGGCAATTGGAAAACACTGACTCATGGATGTCCGTGTTGCGAGGAAGTAACGTTGCAGACAGGCCAACGGCGTTGTTTTCTAACGATACGATGCATGCAACATGCATCGAACATGCTGAATGGTGGTTTATTTTTTTTCCCCGTTTTGCTACCGTCACGGTTTTCAGTTGCCCGTTGGATTTCTCTCCATTCGCTTTTCCTGTTCCTTAAAAAAAACCATAAAAATTGCACAGTGCAATCAAGATTGCATTCACGATGAGCAGCACTAATGGGTCCTGCCAACGGTTCCGACAGGAGGAGCCGGGGGAACAACAAAATTATCGATCCTGTAGGTTTACTGTCGTTGGGTAGGAAATTAAAAACACACAATAAGAGCATACACATTGACCTGGAATTTTCAATGAGTCAGAGCGGGGAACGAGTGCCTTTGGGATTTTTATTCATTCATTTTCTTGCTACTTGCGTTGTTATGTGTCGTTCGGAGAGCTATGCTGTAATGTAAGCTAAGGTAATTTTTTGAATCATTTAATAGATAATTTAGCATTAAGGTCAAAACCGACTAGGACAAAAAAAAGTCCAAGCGTAAAACTGAATATCATCCAAACTATTCAGGCATTTGGTAATGGTAAATACTTGGAATTTAATCCCATATACACTATAATCCTATATCAGTTGCTCACTGCATTCTCAATGCAAAATTTCCCTCAAACCATCTCCGGGAAAATTCTTTGAATTTCAGAAATGTTTCCCTTCTCCCCAATTTGCTCTCAAAACAAATTACCAATTACGAGCCTTTCGTCACAAATCTCATTAACTCGTGCGCGTTCCAAGCACGACACAATAAACTGTGGCCACACTAATTCTCAGCTCATATCGCTTCGACACACCACTCACCCGACTAATCGACTATCCTTTTTGTACCGATCCCTCTAGACGCCCCGCATCCGGCCCCATTTCAACCACCGAACCCACCGAACAAAAGGGCCGGTTTAGTCTGCGGTTTCTGAATGCCACGGTTCTGTTCTAATGTTGATAAAATAATAAACCTGCCAACGTTTTGGTGTGCGGCAACGCTTCCGTTATACCACCGTCCAGGCCCGTCTCGTGATGCCTGGATTGCCTTCCGAAATTCCCTATCTCCGCACGGGAGCGACAGGCGCTTAAAGTATCACAAAGTACAGCTACTCCCCCCCGACGCTTATCTTGCAAACGCTCGAACGTTGCGCTTATCGGGCTCGAGGCGGTAAATTTTCCACCAGTTCTCGCTACTCTTCCCTTCAAAAAAAAAAAAGGGCCGTTTGCGGGATGTGCGCCAACCTCTCGAACGCTTGGTTTCACTTAAGCACTCTTCAAATTTCAAACGCTACACAAAGGTAACGTGCGTTGCAGTACAAGGGGTCGTACGGTTTTTTTTCCAGGCGTATGCGAATCTGCGTCACCGACAAGGAAGTCATCTTCCGTTCCGGGCATCGTGCCCGTGCAGAAAGCCATCCATTCGTGATAGGCTTTTCCGGTAGGATTTTCCACCGGAATGAGCAGCAGTGAAAGGCGAACCACTTCACACCTTGCAGCGTTGTGGTTGAGCAAGCATCAAGCAGCACGAGCCTAACTTTTCGCGGAATACAGTAATTAAATAACGGGATGAGTGTCGGAAAAGTCAATCCCGTCGCAATTCACTGCCCGGGATCGCCGAGCATTTAGCTGTTGCTTCTCGGCTGGCAAAAAAAGGATTAAGGATTTTTTCCTCCTCTCAAGAGCGGCAAAGCTTTTGTTCACTTAATCGCTTCACAAGACGTCAGTGAAGCGTGTCGTTAGAAGAATGTTTTGAGTGGCTTGAGACGGTTCGGTAAAAAGTGAGTGACCGTTAAATAAGATCGCTAATCTCATTTTGACACAAATAAAGCAGTTTAATAAAATGGAATCATGACCAACCACTATCTTTGTCAGCCAAACTGATTGGATACACGATTTTTATGCACGCGAAACATTTCACCCTTGAAAACTTTCACCGAAAGTTTGCATTAGAAATAGGAAAACATTTAAACTTCTTGCTATTGTTTGCTACTTCCGGACAGTTTCCTTTACCCTGCATGTATTACGCTTTATTTTAAAACATGCGGTTTTAAGTTGATGCTACATCGGCACAACCCTGCTGTGGCCACAAAACACGCATGAACGCCACAGAGTGGAGAGAATGGTTGGGTTACGTTTCAATCAATCAAGCGCAAGTTGTAATTGAATCACGCCGACATGTAACATGGTTGCCTTTTATGCCTGTTGCTTCTTTAGATGGATAAACTTTTGCGGCGTAATGCGTGCACGCACTTGGCGAGTTTTGTGGCATTTCTCTGCAAATGATGTTATAACAATTTTCATGGAATGTCTTGCGAAGTTTTATAGAATTCTGACATGAATGTTAAATGAAAAAGACATCGACAATTTTCGAAAAAGCTTTGGATGCATAAATAATAACTTATTAAAACTAATTTAACATGTTTTGTAAATTAACCTATGATCTTTTATTTTAGGATCGAATTAAATTTCTTCAAAATGTGGGCAATTTTTATTAGCAACGCATTAATTTAAATTGTGCGCAATTCCAAAACAAACCTCCAAGTGTCTCGAGTATGCTCAATCCGTACTCATGTCATAACTTTTCAACGAGTCTTCAGTAACGCTTGTTGCTTTCTTTTACTTCTACAACAAGCAACCCAAGAACCACGACTTATTGCCCTCACGTTTTGCCGACCCCTTCACCTCTTTGGAGGCATTTAAAAAACATACTCCTTCCTTCGCATCGTTGAGCGTCGCTTAGCGTACGCGAGGAAAGCGGGTTGTGTTTAAAAAAAAAAGGAATCCTTTCCTTACACTGGGCGAGGTGAAGGACTTTTTGAAAATGATACTCCAAGTCGCCTGTTGTAGGCAACAACCCATTTTCCGGCCCGCCCAAGGATACGCTCATTCTGTATTTTTGTGTTATTTTTGCCTGATCCATCACTTATCCTCGTTCGCTCGTTTTGGCAGGAACGGGAGGGCTCTTTTCACAACCCAGCAACCGGCAGGAATAGCAAACGAACGGAAAAAAACATACTGCAAAATTTTTACTTTCTGGCGCTTCCTTTTGGTGGCACCCTCTTGAGATGAGCCTTCGGGAAAGTTTTTGCTTAAACGTTCACCGCGCAAACAATGACGCAAAAGCATGTTCTTTTTAACATTTTTTTTTGTTTCTGCGACTGTCCTCAAGTGCGTGGTGAGAAAAGGACGTTTTCCGAGACAAAAAACGAGTGTCATAGTAAGGTGGACGCGAAGAAGAGGTAACTTTTACATACTTTATACGAAAGGGATCATAATTCGGGATAGACAGCGTTTCTTACGCTACTTTGTTTGCCCTTTTTCACACTTTAGCGGCGAAGCGTAGAAAAAATGCTGATTTTGCGTAATCACTCACTTAAACAAGAGTGCATTTGTGAGCAAAAAAAAACCCCAATCCCGACAACGTTGACTCCGCAAAACTGTGGACAAAATTTATGCAAAAGATTAAAGTATGACCAAGCCAGCCAAAGTAAGGCAAAGGGTTTTTGTTTCGCTGTCTATTATACAAATAAGTCAAGTGTTAATAAGGTACTGGAAAATTGCTATGCAAATTTCACACTTAATTAAACGACATTTTCACGTTTGTCTTCAACGCTAGGGAGGAAATAAATGGCATTGCAATTGGCTCAGTGAAATTAATTTCATAGATTGAGAACTACTAACGTTGTATATTTATATATTTTTTTATAAAGATGTCTCTGAACATCCTTTGCAACCATCAATATGACCAATTTATTACTTAAATTTTCATATTTTCCCACCGCAACCGTTATCTACGAACCAGAAACAAAGACCTTGGTGAAAGATCGTTAAAGACTTTTCTCGTTCAGCTCTACTAGCCGAACCTACTTTCATTGCGTCCTCCATCTCCCCGATCCTTTCTGCAACTGCTAGAATCTATCCATTTGCACAGCGTACCTTCTGATGCCGGTGCTTGCGATGACAGCGAACAAGGGACATCATTAAAATCTGTTTAAGATGACAATGGTAAAAGCAAACTCAATTTCACTAAAGACTCGCGCGGTGCTCGGAACAAGCAGAACCTCATCCATTGCTACGTAGTTTTCCATACCCCTTCGCAAAGAGGAAGTAGAAATTCGTTTCGATTTGGTGAAGAAGTTGAAAATTTCCTATGTTACTTTTCAAACTTGGCAGCAAAGAATATTTTTGCTACATCGCAGCGATGAATGTACTTTCGACCACGGTACGGCTGAACACAGGAAAAAAGCTACGGCTACAAGCCGTAACGCACGTGAGGTTGATATCCCCATAATGTCTGCATGTTGTTTCAGCAAACAACTAGCCCCCGGGGTTGGCGAAACCCATGTCGCTCCCTCCACGGTGAAACCCACTCGCACCCAAACGTTGCCACGATGGGAAGCGCCACGAATGGAACAATGTTGTTCAGCAACCGAGTCATGTTATTGTTTGCGTTCATCTACTTTCCTTCGTCCGGAACGCACGCCGCCGCCCGCGCTTCGACAGATTTTGGAGTGCCGGTCGGTGGTAGTAAAAACGGAAGCACTGGGTATGCGAAAGAAGGAACCACTCAGTTACGACAGCATCCTGCGGAGGGACGATTTAAATACCACCATACCACCGTGAGAAACGAGTCGCACGGCTCGAATGACTTACGTTTGGGAAAGTTTACAGCCGGGGTACACCACAACCGGACGCACCCTAAGTCTATTAAGAAGCTGAAAAGGAAGCGGAAGTGCCGAGCGGACACTTTCGGTGAGATGGAAAGGCATTAGCAGTAAGAGGATTAACCTTTCGGGAAGCAATTATTACGATTGCAAAACGGTTACGGTGCTGAAGACACGCCTGCCTTGCTCCGCTACCTTTCCGAAACTCATCGAATTATCGTTAATCCTTTCTGCAACCTGGCTCCCAAAAGACCCCGATCGCAAACATATGGTCGATAAACGGGCCCTAAAATCCTGACGCTTAATTAAGATAAATAAAATCCAGACATAAACAATCCGAACCTTTGCCTCTGGTGCGATAAGGGCACCTATCCGGTGCGGTGTTTTGTAAGCGAAATAACTAACAAATACTTGTCTATGTTTGTTTCTCAATGCTCACAACTTTACCTCGCAAAGTTATGGAAAAGATTACAGCTGGCAGATGGAGACGCCTGGTTGATATTTTATTTGCTTGATGGAGACGCATGGTAATGCACGTGTTTACGTTATGTTTTACCATGAGTTTCAACATCGAATTGTATCAGCGATTAAAATCCCCAAAAAATTACGATTACGACATTTAGCAAAACCATATAAACCAGCATTAGCAAAATTACATCACCCAAACTTTCTTCCCTTTTATGGTGTATCTCTTGATTGTGATTGAGAGAACGTTCTGCATCAACCCATCTGGCCCACCGGCTGGCATGCCGAACTGACCGGGTAGACATCAAGTCCCTGTGCGCACTCTAATCAGAAATAGATCAGATTTAATTGCTTCTCTTCCCTCTCCCCAAACGGTGACTTTGGTTCGCGTTCTTCTCGTGCTCGTGGCAGAACGTAAGTGTCAACGACACCACGCTGCGTTCCAGGATGGTTCGGATGATGGCGCCTCCGGCACTATCACACCGGTACCCGGAAATAGTTTTCGTCTAGATGGCCTTTCGTCCCCTTTGCTAAAGGAGCCTGCTAGAACATGGGTGGGAAGGTAAAACCGATCCCTAAGATTGAGACATTAAGCATCGAGCACGAAACTTGAACAAAAGGTTGATTAGGGAGGGCTGCCCATAAAAGCTAAATTGACTCTAATCCCATTACTTTCGGAGGTTGATTCCCATCCAATTCGTGGAGACTGAGATATTTCCGGGATTGATTTCGTATATTCTTCCGCAAACGATTATAAATGATTAATGTCGAATTAAATTTAACGAACTCGAGCCTTATGATTCGTCAACAGACTTTTCACATTTAATGAGTGATTTTTTTAACAGCATGAGAATTTGGCGTCTTGTTTAATTTCTCTTTAAAACTATGAATTTTGCAGTATTTGTGCATTGTACGTACTAAACATTATCTTTCTTTTTCAACGATTTATTTTCTTTGTGATGTTTTTCCCCTTGACCCATTTGCTGCAAATCATCATCTCGCAACGACCCTCAGCTGCTGGGAGCAGTTAACACTTTGACCCCTCCTCCGGGGCCGCATCTCAAAAGGTTCCATTAAAACCATCGTAAAACATTCAATTCCACCGCCAACAACCCTCGTAAACTGAACGACACAATCCGGGCGAAGTTGTGCACCATGGCGAAACGAGCGAATATCGAATCAAGATATCACGATCGGCGCCTCAACACGGTGCCTCGAAAGCATCATAAACCGTGTAGTTGCATTTGTACATCCAACACCGAGCGACGACGAATGCTCCGAAATGAAACATTGTTCGTTCTGGTATAGTTTCTCGTGAGCTGACGGTATTTTTATTTCATTTCTGCGAAGTAAAATCGGATCGATCCGTTGCTTCCTTTCGTTAACCACAATGTAAACCTTTCCGTTCGGCGTTTTCGATGCACTTTTCTCACGCTCCTGGCCCGAGTGACAAAGTGCACTTTTTCTACACCCTCCAATGGCTGTAAGAAGAATGGTTCGAATGCTTCCGGAGCGTACAACCGTAACAGGCGTGAGGTGAATCGTTCAGCAGCAATAGCAGCAGCCAACAGCGGTAGGTTCCTTTTACCAGTGGCAGCTTTTGAGATTATAAATTATTGAAAGGACGGAAACCAACGAATAGCGAGTGGGAGCGAAATTGAGTTTGTTGTGTAGTTATGTACCGCTTACATGGTTGGTTTCCTGCGATTCCTTACAAGCGGACACGTATGATTCTTACCACACCAGTTGGAGCTTATTGCTTATCTTCCGGACAATCAGATTGAGAACGATCACGGCGGGGATGCAATCGAATCCGATTATGGGGCCATGGGCTGCGTTTGTTTAGAATGTTTTGTTGTTCATTTTGTAACCACTTCGTCATGAGAAATGTGACTCAAAATTGCATGAAAAGGAAAAAATGTTTGCTGGGTGCAATTTTGGTAATAACCAATACCACATTTATAAATATTTTTATCATTACTTGCATTGTCATTAAGAAAAACAATAGGAAGGATTGGCTCTAACAAAATTAATAAAACATCTTTCAAATGCGCTAGTCTATGCTTATTGTTAGTAAAATTAACAATAGCGCCTTTTAATGCCCTTTTAACGCTTTGAATAAACCGCAGCAATTGAATAGCTTTCTGTCGAATTATAGCGCACTCAACTCTTTGAAAAATGAAATGTTTACCCTTCGTTGTTCATCCCAAGTGAGCATATAAAGCCACGGCTCTTTACACCTCGTGTCTACGGTGGGGTTGTTTTAAACCAAAGGTAGCTTAAACTTTAAAAATTCTTGCACAAAAAAACAACCTCTAACCAAACGCTACCTTTGCCGGAGAGTTTTCATTAATTAAGCCTAACGGGCCCCACTCAGAGAAACGCGAAAGAATGCGCCACTGCACCCGCAGCTTGCAGCAGGTGCGGTACGGCCACGGCAAGGTAATTAAGCTGATTATTTTCCTTCTCTCGGTTTGCACAAAAACAAAAACACACGCACTCAAAGGAGACCATTGGAAAGAAAGTATGGATAAAAAAAAAAAAACTCTCCTCACTTCGTTTTCCGAGCCCAATCAGACAACTGATCCTGAACGGAAGTGACCGTAGCGAACGCCAGGATTCTTGCACCGGCTCGGTTTGGGAAGTCAGTCGACGGGACGATTGCTGGTGCCGTCCATATCGACAGTGGTCCGTGCATTCCGGGTCGGTGCTGCAAGCTGGCGCAAAATTGTGCAGCGGAAAAATGTAATTAGAACTAATGACTTCCATTCACATTATTGCGCACCACCGGACATGAACGTTGCGCCCGTTGCCTGGCAGAGACGGAGGACAGTAAATGAACCATCGTTTTTGCTATCTTTTTTTTTAAACTTCTATC
The DNA here is from genome assembly GCA_000956215.1 of Anopheles farauti No. 4. Classification (NCBI taxonomy): domain Eukaryota; kingdom Metazoa; phylum Arthropoda; class Insecta; order Diptera; family Culicidae; genus Anopheles; species Anopheles farauti No. 4. Next base: position 15,802 of record JXWZ01003655.1, read on the forward strand.
TCCACTTTTGCCTCATCCAACACCAGCCAGAGAGTCAATTTTTTTGCTCTTGGAATGAGTTTTCCATTGGTGCGCCAGCAATGTGTAGAATGTTATGAGCCTTCAAAAACGAAACACATGAAACGTCAAAAAAAGATTAACTTTAAAAGATACCACAAACGTTCGTCCGTTTGTAGATGCATCCATTTAAGTCATCGTAGTAGTCCATCAGTCTAACTGCATCATTATTATTTCATACAGTGCAACTATTCCAAGCGTTCGAAGCGAAAGAATGAAATGAAAAGCAATGTTATCAAATTTTAAGGCTTTTTGGTATGACTAATTTGTCCACTGAAGTCCTACTAGAACTACATATACATTTTCGTATCGTCGCAAAATCCCATAATGATACAATAAAATTGTACTAATTTCCGCTTCAATACCTTTCTACGGCTTTCGCACTCAACCGGATTGCTATAAAACACGTTCCTCGAGTGTCGTAAGGGATATGCGGGACAACGACGAGTGACATAATTACGCAAATCGTAAAGCTCGTGGAAAATGTTTAAAAAGAGACAAATGCCATTAAAGAAGGAAATGTTTACAGACAAAAATAGAACCGCTTGTAAAGTTACAGAACGCACCAGGAAATCCAAAGTGAATTATTCACGAGGACGACAAGAGAGAATGAGAAAGAGTAGCCAAATTCATCAACAGCGGCTCGCTACTATCACACGCTTTTCGTCAATGGAATGTGATCCGAGTAGGGAGGAAAAGTATGCTGGTGGTAGCAGCCATTACTACGCACTGTCACTACGCTACCCGCCCAAAGCCTACTGGTGTACCAAAAACCCGCACTAACGTTTTCCGCGATGACGTTTAATTAATCACGTTTTCTGTGTTTTCCCTCCGTAGTTGTGTGTCTTGCTTTGGTTTTCTTGTTGTTTCTGTCCCGATCACAACCAACCATTCGAAAGACTTGGTTGGCGAGCGTAAAATTCCACCCATTTCATGTTTTTTTTTACACTCACCCAATCGCCTTCTCTCCTTTAATAAGAATCTGCCTCGGGCCAGGACACAGAAGGAGGCGTGAGAAGAAAAAAAAAAGCAAACATTGTTACAACGGAAATAGCCGGTGGACGGGCAGTGTAGTGTGTGTAGCAACATGAATGAAAGCGTAGAAAAAATAATTCCACCCTCGGCGACGATCCGCAGCGGAATGCGGTAGCCTCGAGCAATTTGTTATTACTTTCCACGTTCACGCTTTCCGGACAGCTTAGCGTCAAATTGAACGATTAGAAGCTTTTTTCGGTCGTTTCGTCGCACGAGAACGCAAGCAAACGTAAATTTAAACTTTAACCTGATATATGATATTTTAAAGCAGCCCTAAAGGTTGAACTTGAAACACACTTAATGAAGAATTTATTCGTCGCACTATTCTTTTAACATTTTGAATACCGTCCCGCTTCGGTCGGATAAAGTTTACTCCCAATTTAAACAACTCTCCTTCGCCATAATCCGTTGGGCAGCAAATGAAGTTCAGTGCCCCATAGAGTGCCCGCATTATCTGTAACCTACCTAGACGTCGGTGACTGTTTCGGACGAAACTGGAGTGGAGAACCCTGATCAAATATTGACCTGCTACTTCATAAGCCTAGGCTTACACATTCGATCATCAAAGTTCAATGAAGCGTAGGCTAAACTACAAACAAAGCTCGCCCATCTCGCCGGCGCGTGTGTCCAAACCGGCTCATCCTTTCTACAAACACTCACCGCTGGGGCACACTGTTTTACGGCAAAACACTTTTCTAGCTCGTGTGCAAGTGCAAGAAACTTTGCCCATAGTATCGAGGATAAGTACACCGTCGCTTGCCGGTCGCTAGCCGTCGACCCGATTTTCAGTGCAATTTAATTGCCATAATAAGCGTCTTCTTGCACAGAAATGGACGTTTTTGTCAGCTGAACTGAATTATACATCGCCCCGAGCTCCAGAACGCTAAATCGCGCTAACTTGAAAGAGAATTTTTAAAGCACTCGTTCAAAAAGTGTGTCATCGGTGGGTTCTGAGGCGTAGACACAGTTTTTCCACAACACAAAAGTTCTGCTAGTAGCTCCAGTACGGCTTCCGGTTGCAACGAACCGGTAGGTATCCTCCTCGAAACGACCGTAAAGCTCATTAAAATAAACCCCACGACAGGCTTCCTGGGTGCATACTGAAATCGTGAAATTGATGGAGAAGGCTTATAGGAACGCTCAACGTTTAATGAATTCATGGAATCCCTTTGACGAAGCAATTTTGTTCTAATTATCATCGCTTTACCGCCCGCCTAATCATCGTCTCCTTCCGGTTGCTTTCTTCCAGAAAACGTTTGGCGCACGGATCTTGACTTCATGGTTACCCACAGTGACCGTCTGGTGGTGCTGTCCTTCATGACCTCCTCGCCATCGTACCCGAACACCACCACAGCCCGGCCACCTTTAACCGACCTGGAGCGCAAGCTGTACCGCAACGGTTACTTCGAGCAGAGCGATCTGGTGGAGAAGTTTTCCGACTACGACGATGACCTCGGTACACTCGATACCAGCGATGAAGCGTTCCGCACGCACGAAGCCCTCGAAATGGGGACACTCTTCGCCGGCAGCTCCTCCATCGCCATTTCAACGATGGAAAACTTCAACGTGCCCGTTGAAACGCCAACCACACTTCACACGTTGCCGCCGGTTCGAAATCTCGTCACGACGACGACCACCACCACTACGATCGTTCCAAGGCTGAGACAAACGGGTTCCACGTACAGTCCGAGCCCCGTTCCGAATGCGAGCCTCGAAAGAACTAGTAGCCGAGAAAGTCGCCGAAAAGATTCCCACCGCAGCAACCATCACCGGAAGCCATCCCACTCGGCTGCGAGTGCAAAGGGCCACAATGGTGGGAAGGGAAGATCGCACCATGCCAACCACCACCACGGTTCGCACCATCCGGAACAGCAACGGAATCGCTACGGAGAAGATATCGACACGCGGCTGGAGTTGGAAGAACAGCAAGAACTTGACTGGAGCAGCCTCAATCAACCCGATGGTACGCCAACGCTGATTGAAGCAACCCCCGGTGCCGGAGGCAAGAAAGTTGGCACCAAACAGAAACCCGCTCAAATCAGCTCATCCGTTGCTCCTTCACCGGCAGGAACGATGAAAACAAATCCGTCTGGAAAGCATGACACTAACCATCCGAAACGTCAACCATCCACAACAACAACAACAACACCA
>JXWZ01003661.1:0-20368 GCA_000956215.1 Anopheles farauti No. 4
ACCCACCGACCAGCTCCCGGACAGTTACACCCGACGCACTGGGGTCCTTTTTTCAGGAGCGCGGGGCGCTGACACGGTCGAGCTGGTCGCCCGCGATCGTGCCCACGATAGTGCGGTATTAATAACAATACTTATGCTGCATATCATTTCACCGGAGTGGCTTTTCCGAATCCCAGGCCGGGCGCATGAGTCAGTGGTTCTTTTCCTTTGCCGGTTGGGTTTTTTTTTCATTTTAAACTTTTTTTTGTTTTTTTGAGGTTAGCGTTGAGCGTCCGTTGAATTACAACGATCCTTGTCTCTCGAAATCCACACGCTTGCGGACGACGGCTCAAGAGTAGCACACACCGGTTGGGGCGAGTTCCGCGACAGGCGAGACGTGCAGCAGTCCGGCAAGAGTCCAAATGATACATTCGGGTACAACTCCTCCCGTCCCGTCAGGGTCGAGCGCGCCTACGGGAAGGGAGGAGGGGCAAGATTTGAAGATATAGCACTCTTGAGTCAACACTTCGGCCGCTCGTCATTGTTCGTTCGCTTTTCAACAAACGCACAGCGCCTTCATGTGCGTTTTGTTTTGAAAGGAAAGTGATCGCGCAGCCAACAAGGGGGCCTTTGGCACGATTGACGTCCAGCGCGGACACGAAAGTGACCCGTTTCGAGCTTCCGTTTTGGTTCGGTTTTTATGAACTTTCCCTTGGCCCACCTCCTTCCCGTTGGCAAACGTACACAACGACACGCGGAGATTTCAACCCGCCGCCTATGTGACTATTCTTCTGTTCAGTATGTTAACGACATTCTCTCTTCGCTCGCTCACGGGCCTCAACCAAACCTGCCCACGAATTATAATTGCTGTCGAGTGCCAAACCGAGGTCTCGCAAAGGCCCCGGTCAGCATTTATATGTACACAAAAAACAACAACAATAACCACAGCACAACAGCTCCGCCGGGGGTAGCTTATTATAAGTAGCTTTTATTATGGACACTTTTTAGCGTTCGGAACGGGGAACGGGGCGAGGTGGGGTCTGGGGTTGGGACACTTCATGAAGATGCATGATGTACCTACCGACGCAACCACTTCGCCACTTCTTGGCGAAGGCGACTCTCTCGACGGAGGGATATGTTTCAAGCGCAAACGGTTCGGTGGTGCCATCTGCCTACTTCAATTCAGTGGCTTCGAGACTCCCGGGAGAGCTGCTAGAGAGACTCCACCACACTATATGCTGGTCGACACTGTCCCGATGCCTGCCAATCCCCGATGTATATTAAATATTTATGAGCGTTGAGTGTTTTGTTTCGAATAATCAGCCACTCGAGTTACTTCGCATTTTACCACCGCGCGTTCGTGTGCCCAATGTTCGGCATGTTGTTCGCGCAATGTTGCACAAGCCTGCCGTGTAGCTCCTCGATCGCTCAGCTCCAAACACTTCACCCCACCACCGCAAAAGGTGGAGTTCATTGCTGGTGGTGGAGTCAATGTAAACTCAGCGCCGAATCTTTCCCGGAATCGGAGAGGAACCGGGTACCGGGTTTCAATCTCGGAGTACTTCTCCTCTCGACTTCAAGTGTCTTCCCTACCACTCTCCGTTGGAGCTTCGGATTTGGGGTGCTTTCCGAGCGACCGGGCGCGATATCATCTTCATCGCAGGCGCGTCATCATGATCGTGTGCCAACACATACGCGGGGTCATGGTTCGTTTCCCATCAACTTAGCTTATGATGATGTTCGCCTCTCACTTGGGAGCAACTTTTGCTTTCCTTTCCAGCGTGTCTTCCTTCCTTTGGTCTCAGCAGCACGGAGAGCATCTTATCGCGACATAATCATCACGCCGTTTAGCGCAAATCGGCCGCATGCGTTCCGCTCGGGCGAGTTTGTTTCGTTGGGCATCGTTGCAGAATCATGAAACAAGTATCAGAAGAATGTTTGCCTCCCGTCGCCCATCATTAGAAAAGGCAAACAATTGTTTCACGCAAGCAACAACTTTCCGTTTCTGCGCTTTCTCGAACGCGAGTACGCACACGAATGCCCGCCCAGCCGGGGACAGGAATGCGTCGATCGAGTTATTTAAGAGCCTCCCGCTCTGTGTGTGAAAAGCTCCACTGGCCACTGGTGCTAGGCGCTTGGCCAAGGCGGCGTCTTCCCGGAATAGAATGGCATAAAATAAACCGGCAAAACGGCAGCCAAGCACTTCACTCGTTAGCCTTCGCACAGTCTGGACGTTGTCTGCATTCTGGCACGGGACCGCGGAAGATCAGCAGACCTGAAAAGGCCCGAAAGCCGACGCACAGACACACAGGACAGGGCTCATTCTCGGTGGTAGCTCGCATGAGCACAAAGCGAATTTTTCGGTGCATTTTTATTTGCATTTCCTGCGTGCCAATTTCGGTGCACCCGAGCCGCAACATCGAAGTGCATGGGCGCCCCCAACCCACCTCTGCGCTGCCCGTACCGTTTTGCTTTTCTCTTCCCGTCCGTTCTACGAAATGATCCTTAAATACAGATTTTAGAGATAATTAATTCAAATTTCTGTTCTGCTCGTGTTTGGCATGGTAAAGCATTCCCTTTTCCTCTCTCCATCGAGCAAAGCATACATTTTAATGCTCGTATGTGTTTTTTTTTCTTCCTTTCCTTTCCTTTCAAACGCAGCGACGGCCGATGATCATGCGGAGTTGGATCGTCGTCGTCGGTCTGGATAATCAGTGCATCGGTTGTTTTCGTTGAAAATGACCGCAAAAATACCGACAACTGTACGGAACACGCCTGGTGATGGCGGTGACGGCGCTCGTTCGAGATGCCTTTGAGTAGAATCTTATCGTGGCGAATGGAATAAACTCAACCACGGCCAATGAAGCCGCCGTCGCGTGTGAGAGCATTCCGGCGGTGCAGCGATAACGAAGCGATGCGAATCCGTAACACATGGTAATCCAATAATCCTTTTCGTTTTCTAACCTGCTCGTTTGGAGGAAGGCATTTTATCCCGTTAAAGAATAGTAGACCGATGAACATTATTCAGGTCATCTTTTTTCAAGCGTTTTGACTGAAATAATCGCAGCAAACTGTGAGGGAGAACATCCTCAATGTGTTGGAAAATCTAAAATGAAGAAAATATTCGAGATACTTTAAAGAAAATCAACAGAAGATTTTTACCTGTAAGATGCATCGAAAATATCACCGATTGAACTTCTAACTGTTTTGAATTTCATCTTGCAACTCCTTCCTTCCAAAAGACCCACCCAAAGCAGCATAGCGTCAGCGAAAGCTTTCGCAAACAGGATTAAAGCAAAAGTACATCAAAGTTTTTAAGCATTTAAGTAAATTATTCCTCGGGTTTTGCTCTTCGGCTTTCGTTTTGTATTCTTCCTCCTCGTCCTCCTCCACTCCCCTTCACCCGCCGTCATGTTTACCGTTTGGGGTGGCACAAAAACTGACATCGACACCTTAAATACCGGTGCTTACAAAAGTTACCGCTTTTTATTCTCCCCACTGGGAGGCGACTGGGACAAAAACAGCGGAAACTCCCCGAAGAGATCGGTTGTTCGTGCGAATAATTGTTTCTTCGGCGGAACGAAGAAGCCACGAAACATCCGAAGAAAGCAGGATTCCACAGGTAATTCCAAGGGTAAACACACAGCAGGAGGTTCCTCCTTGCTTGGTCTTCTGTCTGGATCCTCCCACACGCGCGCCCCGAGTCTCCGGGCGAGGCGTGGGACAAGGATTAGGGCAAAGGATTTGTGTAGCTCAAGGACTCGAATCTCGCACCGGGACTCGCTGCTGGGTTCGATCTCGTTTTGTTTCTATTTTCAGCACGGTTTTCAAGGACAGAGAAAGAGTCGCTGCTTCTAAATCAAAGTAGGCTGGCTTTAAGGCGTGTGCTGTCTTGGCGAGGATTATTTGGTTAAGCAGCTTGTTTAACTTGATCTTTAAAGATGCTTTACCTTATCCGGCTCGGGGGAGAGATTGACTGACGCTGTTGGGATTGGGTTTACTCGTAGTGAGAAAAAAAAACATGCCCGAAAAAGCGACGTAAGTCTAATCGAACCCATCGAGACCATCGATTTGTGCTTTTTCACGGCTTTAAATCAGTTGCACTTCGTGACGACTTTCGAACAATTTTCCATAAGTTTACCACGGCAAGCGTGTGACGGGGCGGGCAAGCGCGCATTCGAAGCCACTCGGTTTGAATAAATTCACTCTGCTTTAGCATAATCCTTTCCTTTCCATCATCCCAAAGCTCATCACCGACCCTCGTCGTCTTCGCAAAGCCGATCGAGCGTTTGGAAATTTGATCCCTTTTTAACCTCCCGAAAAGAAGAGATAGGAACAAATAATCACTAGAATCAACCTGATCGTCGTTGGGTTCGCGCCACCGAAATGTTGCTACGCTTAGAGGCAACATTTATGCGCTTAGCCATAACGCTCTGCCGGTCGGGGTTTGGTTGAAGAACGGGTTTTGTTGTTGTTGTAGTTGCTGTGTTTTTTTGATCATTTTTCCGCCACTGATCGGATCTCCTCTTCCCGTGCCACCATCACTGATGGACGATGTATTGACAGATGACAGCGGGAAATTAATAGAGACATGATTTCGGACGTCGATAATTCGCTAGCCTCGCTAGCTTCGGTTCGAGAGTCTCTCTTTCTAGCAGAGTAGCGTGTGGATTATTTTTCATCGCATCGGTGGATTATTTTTCGAATCCCAATTGAGTGTATGACGTGTTGCGTTCGTTCTAAAACCCCGAGAACCGGATAAAAAGCGACGGCCCAGAAATGATCACTAAAACAAACGGGAAAAAAATAAAATAAAAATTTAGTTCTGGTCCCCGAACGTGCGGTAGACACTGGATCTAGAGCAGGTTTAACCATGGCCTCTGTGCGTATTCGTTCTCCATTCTTCTGCTTGCGTTTTCGATTCAGTTGCCGGTGCGTTCTGATCCCCCTCCGGCCCGGTCGCGTTTGACCGTGAAGGGTTTTGTCAACGCAAAGCCCAAATTTTATGTTGTTATGATTGCCGAGCGTACGGATTAGGTCACTAAGCCTTTTTTTCCCTCCCGGCCCGGTTCGGTTCGGTTCGCGGGGGTTTTGAATTCCGATCGCTAGTTTTTATTCGATTTCGAACCGACGTTCTTTCGTTTATCCCTAGTTCCGGTGGTTAAGGTGGTAAGCGAAGTAGGCACGGCGGTGGATTTATACACGCTCTTTCTCTCCCTATCTATGTTTGCACCATGGAAGCTCTATTTTTCCCTGATCCCATGCAAGCCGGTGCAAGCTTTTTACCCAAGAGTCCACGAACTCTCTAACCTCACCGAGCGCTAGGTCCGGGGCCTCTCCACGATGTGCCATTATTATCTTTTTATGTAATGTAAATCATATTGCTGCCTTTCGACAGGATTATCCACCACGCTCGGTGCTTTTGCTGCTGCTGCTGCTGCTTCTGCTGAGGCTACGGTGGCTTCATGATTTCCTGTCCATCGTTATTCGTTCGCCTTTTTTTCTCATGACCTTTAGCTCTGTTAGCCCTGCACCAGGGCCTATGCCGCGGATGCGGTCGTTTGCGATGTTCGATCCGTCCGTCCGTTCGTTCATTCATTCGTTCGGCAAAGAGCGTCAGAAGTCAATTATTTAGGGCTTATCAGTGATCGTAATTTTCGCGCTTTTATGCTCGCACATAATGCTCCGCGGCCGTTCCGCGGGTAAACGTGCACGTGAGGAGGGCGGAAGGGCTTTTCGATTTGGATTGTGGACCGGAAGGAGAGGTGCATTCGGTGCTGCAAAGAGGAACAAAAGACGATACACGTCCGCTTGGACGTTCGATTGAACCGGATGATGGAGAGGTCAGGTAAAGGAGGCACACATTGATTTGCGGACAGGGTAATCGAGTATGAAATGCTTTGAAAATTGTTCATCTTGTTTCACGGAGCCATCTGAAAATGTTTTCAACTACTTCTTCATTATATCATCAAATTACTCGTTTTACTTTGACGAACAGATACTTTAGGAATTGCAAAACATTAAAATAGTTTAAAAAAATGCAAAGTTTCCTAATATCTGTCACATAAATCTTATTATACTTCTTGATGTATTTTGTTAACGATAAATGATAATTATCTTAGGGCATTTCCTCCAAAGTTATTTTGTCTTATCCCGGACATATTCGGTTTTCAATATTTTTCAAAATCTTTTTAATTCTACCGATAGATTTTAAAGAGTTAGGAAACATTATAATAAACAATTAGATAGTAAATGAAAACATCTGTCACATAAAATCTTATTTTTGCTATTATTCCTAATACTTCTGAATGATTCTTTTAGTATCATTTTTATTATTTTCCTAGTTTCAACATAAACCCGCCGGACTGGACAATTAAATCCCGTAAAGTACAGTCTGGTTCGTAAGTAAACCGAGAATAGGAAATTAATTCATGTTTCTCTCTCTTTCTCTCGATTGTAAAAATATCGCTTTAAAAAAAACACGCATACACAAAAAAACAACACTTCTCAACTTCCGGACATTGCATGGATTGCGAGTAGCATTAGAATGATTTCGGCTCAGTGTAGCGTTGTGTCTTTCGGAAACAACTTAATTAGAGAAGTGTTTTTGAAGGCAAAACGCGTCTTTTGCTACACAAATGCCGCCTCTCAGCCGTTGGTGCGATTGTTCCGAGCACGACGACAAGCAATTAAAGCCTCCTGCTCACAGGTGGTGTGCATTTTGAGCGATACGAGCCTGACCTGACTGTGGAAAGGTACCTTTCGGCGTTCGCTCGAAGCGAGACTCTTAAATGTCAGCTCTCGAAGTCATATTACACCATACATACACACAACCAAGGGCCGTTACGACATGGAGTTTAAATTGGAATCCCAAAACCACCGAAAAGGGCATACTGGGGCAATCGAATGGCTAATGCCCACGACGGGAGGGGCCTACGGTTAAAAACAAAAAGAGTGCAGCCCCATAAACAAGCTCATTAGGCAGGCGGGTTCTCGCATATGCGTACGCTATCCGCTTTTAATGAAGTTGGCATTTTTTTTCGTCGGATATCGCACACTTACCATCGTCCTCCCTGCAGATAAGGACCGTTTTGCGCCATAAAGTTCGTTTCCTATCTTGGCACCGGCCGAAAAGAGTGCATCGTTGCGTGTCATTTTATGACTCAAACACACAGCCACACACACACACGCACGCCAACATGACGTAAGTCCGTAGCTTTCCGGTTCCGTGGTCAACTTTCAGTTTCACCGATCGCAATGGAAGAACGTCCAGGGTTTTGTTGGTTCGGGGAATCAAAGAGAGCCCCATAATTAAGACCGCGACCCGCTTTTCCGGTCTCACTGACGCAGGCAGGGCCGCAACATAAGCCAATCGCGCGAGCGCGCGTCTGGAACGCGTAATCGCCGGTCGAGGGGTTAATGCGTCCGGGGGCAAATCGATCCGTTTGTGCGTGAGTGTGTGTGTTTGTGCGCGCTTGATCGATCATATCTCAGGGCTTATGTAAACCACCATCCCCACCCCCATCCCCATCCCTCTGCGTTTGATTAAAGCCCGGACTAAAACACTCACCATTAATTGATTTTTATGTGAATTTTATCTCAATTATAATTAACCTCATTCTGCATGCGAGACCCTCCCGTGCCCGTGCATGCTGGATGAAGCCATTTGCATGCCGGATATCACGCCGATGTCAGGGGAGGAGATGGTCTCGTTCTCCGGGACGTACGATCCATTACGCGAGTGTACGCATGTCACATTTTAATGGGGTGGAGAGGAGGGAACGACGCCATTTCCAGTGCTTTATGATTCCCTTTCGCTTCTCCGCAGTGCGAAAGATGGACCAGCTACTTCCGAATGCATTTCCCGAACGGTTGGATGGAATGCAACACCGGATCGCCCCGAACAGATAACGCGTATTTTCGGTTCAATTTATGGCGGAACTTATTAGTGCACGACGATCGTTCTCCGGTCGGGCGCCCGAGATTGATTTGTGACGGAACAGAAAACGGGCGCACAAAAGTGCAACACTTTCTCCCACTTCTCTTCGGGAAGAATTTTGAAAGCCTCCATAAATCATGATTCCCTCTCCACTTCGGGTGGGAAAATTAGTTTATTTCTTTTAGTGCGTGTATTTTTCGATTTAATGGGATGGTGGTAGGGGGGAAATGGGAAATTTATTTTATTTGCATCCGATCTGTTTACGCCCTACTATGAGGAAGGTTGGAAGCGTAAAGAGTTACGATTACATGAAGGATTTAGAAAATGATGTGTTTGCATCGTTGGGACATAACTTTTCTTCCGAAATTTTTCTCGAATAGAAATGGAACGATCGTTTGAGGTGTTGCTTCTAACCTTGCACCAATATACTAACTCACTTCTAGGTAAGTGGGTCAAACACGTTTGCAACAGAGGGCCGCAGAGTTATTCCATGAAAGTCTTCTACAACAAACTTGCATCGGAATCGTCGTTTCAGTGATAAACAACCGAACGTTTCCTGTCAGCGTTTGGTGTGTGTTTTTTTCTGTATTTTCTTACCCCACCCGGCGTGAAGAGCAATAACGTTTAATGATTTTAAGCACCACCATCATCTCCACGGCTCATATCACACAGAGCGGCGTTTGACACACATTAGTCACGGGCACGACACGGGCGGCCGCCGCCCGTTCTCTCGTGGGAGGAAGTCATAAAAATTTGCAATCTTTTCCTCCCATCCCTGCAGCTCGCGACACGATCTGAGCGACACGCCGCAGAATGCCGGCCCCACTAATAAAGACACCGTTCTTCGAGCAAAATAAATAAACGCCCAATATTTGGGACCTCCAGGAAAGCCACCCACCAAACGCGGCGTGGTGGACGGCTCTCTCTCTCTCTCTCTCTCTCCGTCACGCCCGGCATAAATGATTAAGCAATTGTGTTGAAGGTAAAGATCGTGTTCTCCACCCCCCGGTACGTGTGTCGGTGCCTAAAGGGAGACGACCGAGGGCTTCAGGTGTTTGCGCCGTGCCTGTGGCAAGCACCTTAAACGTCTCTCCATCATCTCCTGAAGCAACAACGGTACCAACAACGGAGCGTAAAAAAAAACAGACCCAGCCCCATCCTCCCCGTGTCATCGGTTTTATGGATCAATTTCGGGTACGGGTACAAAGTGGCTGGCGTTGCTGGCACCACGGTGCCTTTTAAGGTTCCACTCCCGCTCGCCGAGCACGTTCTTTTCACGTGTGTGTGTGTGTGCATGTCGTTCGTTCTCGTGGCAGTTAGGGACGCCATTAGAGCCGGAGTACAGCTCGACGCCCTTTCGAGCCTCCCTATAACAACGGCCGCAAAAAAGGACGGAAAGTTTGTTTTCCAGGAAAATATTGGTGGCCCCCGCCTCGCCCGAATGTACGTGTGGTGCGTTCCCGCCGTCATATTGCCCTTCTTATCCGCGGTTACTCCACGAATCGGTTTACGATCACGAGGTGGCGGGGTTTTTTTTCTCTCTCGACCCATTCCCGAACGGTGTGCGTGCGTGTCTCATGCGTGCGCGTCCATGGCTCGTGCTTTTTGATTAGACATTAAAAAGTCCTACGTTTCCGTGATGTTTCGCGCCCGTTTTTCGACAATCCAAACGGGGCGGAGGGGTCTTTGCGTGGGATTGACACGCAATTCACGCTTTTCTCCGGGAAAAAAACGGCCGACCCCCAAAGGCGGTTGCTCGCGTTGTGTCTGCTTCGTCGGGTGGCCTTGCGTGCCATACCGCGCCCGGTTCGGAAGAAAGAAAACGCTGCGAACGATACAGGTAAAAAAGAACAACCCCATGACCGCACCGGGGGAGTGTTGAAAATTCATGATTTAGCAGCCTTTATTCGCGCCGAAGGAGGTTGAAGGTTTTGGGGCGAAATTTATCGTTGGCCATTGTGTTCGAGAGCGAACTTGCACAAATCGTCTCAAGGACATCGGGACCTTGATTTGGACCTCCAAAAACCAATTGTGCCATGCGAATTTCGAAGGAGGATGATCCGGACGCGCTTTGAAATGAATCTCGCCCTGCAGGGTGTCGTCGTTCCTTTTGGCGAGCTTATTGTTTTGACAGTCCAAGGAACGATTTCGCCTTCTTTTCTCTTGGTGTTTTCCTGTTTTGATTTGCTTTGTGGGACTTAAAAGTGAACAAAAGAGTAATAAAAAATCGTGATCATAATTCAGCCCCAGTGTGCGTGAAATATTTTGAAATATTTCACTTGTGCCAGTTTTTTTTACCATGGCGCACAGCCTACTAACAACAGCGCCGCTGTCAAAAAAGAGTGATGCTGTACCGAATAACTGTCATAAGCCAGGCTTTGTACAGTTTTTCACGTGTATTATTTTACATTTTGCTTTAATAAACAAATAAAAAAAAACAACATTCTGCCCAGTTTGCAGGCCCTATAGTTACCCGTGTGCTGTGTCGCCTTTATAGGAGGAATTTAATATACAGCATTCTTCTGCTAATAACAATTTGCCAACATGGAAGTGAACTTTGCAGCTGTGTCCGCTTACCCACACACGCGCACACTTTCCCACACGGTGGTGTACGTCGCCTCGGTTGGGTGAAGAATTTTCATAAATTCCTCCTAGAGCCACACCGACGAAAGTATGGCTTTTTTGCCGCTAACCATCAAATATGCAGGAAGTCTATCCATCATAACCTTTCCCCCGGGGAGTAGGGGGCTCTGGATCGGGTCAACCGGCCGCTTGCCGTCAGCATAAATCTCCACGCTTCGTCCAATCGAGTTCCCGCGATAGGGGCGTTTGGCGTCAGCGGTACCATATGTTCCGATTCCAATTGTGTCAAACTTCGGGCAGGTTCAAGCGCGAGAAAAGCGAAAGTGCGTGACACGACATCTTTTTCAAACGCCGCGCGCCACGTTTTATTCGCACTGAAACATTGTGAATAATTTAGCGAAATCATGCAGAACGTTCTCGGGAGGAATGCCGGAGCAGCGAAAATAAAACGAACCCCCCGAAAACGGGTTAACGATGTAAGACGAACGTTTCCACCCACTTCCTCGAAAGCAACTGCGCTTCACAGTGAATGATTTGAAAAGTATCACGTTTCACGCCACCCCGCCCCGAAACAGATGAGACGTTCCAGTAAATGCAGAACAAAACGATGGTCACGTACAACGAGGCAGTGGTTGTTGTTGTTTTGTTTTTTTTTTCACGCCAAACGTTCGACATCCTCCTCGACAACATTGACATCCGGGACACATTTCGGTCGAATGCCCCGATCGGTGAGCGCTTAATTGTGCTTAGCTGTGCTTTTTATTGCCTTTTTCGCTGGATCAGCCTACTGCCGGATGAATCCCGTCGTCACCCTCATCTTCTCGTGCCCGACATCATCCAGAGATCGTGTTTGTTTGACCACCGTCCTAAAAAAAAAGGATAAAAACCCCCGTACACGGAGAGGCCGCAGTTCCTGGGGGTGAATACAAACGATCCAATTGAGGTACCTTCCGAGCGGAAATCCTTGCGTTCGGGAGCTGGTTTCGCTTGGTCGCAATCAATGCAATGGTCTCTGGAGTCTGGTAAATCTCGAAAAACCGGGTCAATGTGCCGATACAGGCGCGCACATCCCTTACGGCCGATGACTTGCGATATCTGCTTGCACCGGACCTTTTCCAAACTCCAACCAAAGGCGGTGCCACGGGTTCATCAGCTGCGAAGGTCAAACGGACATACAAACCACGTTATCGTAGGTTCTGCGAAGGGAGAGAGTGTTCTTGGGGAAGGACAGTCAAACCGTGCTACCTGCACAGCACACTTCAGGATCCATCGTTAGGCTGACGAGGCTGAATTCACCGATGTCGGAGATCGATTCCAACTTGGCCCAGAACCCAGAGCCAGATACTATGGACGAAAAAAAAAACTGCCATCAACTGATAAAATAACGACGTCTATTTGACGTTCGTAAAATTTGTATTCATCATTAGAATCCTTTTCGGTGGGACCATTTGATTTGATTGGTCCAGAGTTCCTCGGAAGTAACGATAATTATTCGTTGCTTTGCTTCGTTAATGCAATGTCCTTATATTTTCGTGAGATATGAAAATTAGACCCATTCGGGGAAAAGGTTAAGTTGAGTTGAGTGTCGGGAAGGCGGGAGACTTCTTCATCTTGAAGCTCGATTACCGTCGTCTTGGGCGTCTTCCGTTAATGAACAGCACACGTGGTATAATTAATATCGCCTGCATATATCTCGTCTGTTCGGGCATAATTGCGTTTGGTAGCCAAATCTAATCAGCGTCATATCACGATGTGTCCGTGTGCTTTACCTATCTGCTGCAACGAGGCCGTGGTGCGGCATAAAACTTTGATTCATAATGAATGAGGAAAGCCGGTCTTTCATCTTCTCATTCTTTTTTTGTTTGCACCAACTCAACTGTCCGGGCTGTCGTTCGCACCGGAGGAAACGTTGTTCGAGTGCTTTATAGTGCGGAGTGTATCATATTTTGCCTCTGCACAGACCGCACAAAGTCTCATTTGCCAGTTCGCTCGGGGTGAAAGAACGCATTCTTAAAACTAAAAGCCGTCTGTCAAGTCGGACAGAAGTGAAGGTTTTTTTTTCTTTACTTTTTGCTGCTTCCACATATAAGTCTCCCGTAAAAAGCGAACAGATTGATCGCGATCCACGAGATTACCACCGTCACGGGGCGAGGAGATGAAATCGAACCGTTTTTTGGCGAACGCATCTCGCACCCGGTTCCAGATGCAACAGGCAGAACAAACCAGATTGGATCAAGTGCAAAAGTGTGAATTTTGATGCTTATTCATTTATGTTTATGATGTTTTTATTTACACCCGTGAGACGAGCTCCGGTGTGTGGTTTCCTGTTTCCAGATCATCGTTCGCCCCGTCGCCAGCAGAAGGAAGCTGCCAAGCCGAAATTTGCTTCTTTTGGCATTTACACTTACCAACTGGGCCCCCTTCCTTTCCCTCGTCTCCCTTCACAGACACAGGAGTCTGCCCTTGTTTGAAGGCACACTTATGCTGGGATCTTTCATTTTTAATTTAATCCCAGACGTTTAATTTGGCTCGTTGGCCACTTTTTTGTTGCCGATGTATTTTTTTTTGTCCCACCGTTTTCGGATGAAATTCCACAAGGACACACTCTCTTCGCTCTTCACTGGCGTTATGGCTCGGGGATATTCGTTTTCATTTGCAAGCATACCTCGCTACACCAGTCATTTAGTTGGCAACCTTCCCAGGCTTTTAGCACCCTTGTGCGAGCGGCGGTGTGGGTTTCTTTTCGGGTACGGATTTGTAAGAATATACGCTCGCAACATTTGTCAGGGAGGGCGGCGCGCGCGCGAGCGTTGCATCGTAAACAGCTTGGTGAGATTTAAATTTACGCCCATCTTGGTCCGATCTTCGAGCCTGACGATGACGATATTTAAGCCGCAGCGAGCGCTGCGAGCGATATTTTCATCATGCGCCGTCCCGTATGTGCGAGTGTGTGTACATTGGAATTTTATTTGCATTCGCACATCGCTGTCAGATCAATTTTTCATCTATACCACGACGAGATAGGCCGGAGGAGGTTGGCAGACGATGTTATCACGCAACAAAAAAGAAGGTTTTATTTATCTCCCACTTTTTAACAGCCGTTCGCCATTGATCGAGCGTTAAGCAGGAGGGGAAGTTTTTATTTTTGGCGAAATTAAATCCTTTCTTCAATTAAATTAACACAATTTCGTTATGCTGATTGAAAGTGTATCCATTTTTTTTTTGGGGAGAGGAGGCTGACTCATACAGTGTATGTGAAAATTTAACACTTTAAAGTACGTCACTCATCAACAAACTGTACTTCAAACCGGCAGCGGAACGGTTGACTGACGTTGAGATAATTTTTAACAAACATCCAAATTTTATGGTAAAGTTTTTTTTTTTCAAAAATCCCCTCACCAAACCATAGAATGGGAAATAACTTTTCACACGCAAACTACTGCCAGCAAAAAACCACCACCACCGAACCCAGGTAAGCGAACCCATCGAACCAAACCGAACCGTGAAAGTTCAGCGTTCGGATCTGCTAGAATAATGTTAGCTTCAGTTGTTTCCTGTGCCGAAAGTTTTCTCAGATTTTTATACCAACATTCACCAGTAGTTGGGGCAAATTATACCCCGCGTTGGCTTACAGCAGCCTGTCTCGCTTGCATATGTGAGTTATTTTTTTTTTAATGGCTAAAAGAAAAACACTGTGCATACGTTGAGTTTTAATTATACGCAACACGAAACCGGGTGGGGAGCGGTAAAGTACGCTCGTCCGCAAAAGCTGCTTCCATTCAGTGGAATCTTTTGGATAATTAAAGCAAACCGGGGCGCAGCATCTCGTCCGAATTACCGGAACACGGTATTGATTTGATAAACAGAACCGAGTGGAATTGCAAACATTTCCTCCAAATATTTTGTTTCATTTTACATTTCGCGCAAAATCGTGGAATTGGATTTAAAAAATAAAATAAAAATAACACACCCCACGGAGCAGCCGGTGGAATTAAATCAAAAACTCGATTCTTTCGCAAACGGTCACGGAATGTGGCGGGCAGCCGGATGCTGCTGGTGGTAGCAGTGGACGGGACACCAGGAAAATACCAGCAGCTGGTGGTGGACGATGCCAACCTCCTCGACGAAATGCCTCGAAATTACTCTCCAGGCGCTGATTACCGTTAATTTGGAATGAGATTTTTTAGTTAATTTCTACTCATTTCCCAAAAAGCCGTGGAATCTGGGTCCGTTTCTCTCTTGCTCTTCTTGTTCGGATGGACAAAACAGCGAAACCTTAGGAATCCTGCAAATGTGCAGCCGAAAGCGGAATTTGAAAAAGGGAGTCAATTCCGAGGGCAGAACAAATTAAGACGCCGAGCCAACCGTCCCCGTCCCCGTGACTAATTTATCATTGCCATCGTTCACGGCCGCGGTCGGTCATCGCCTCCAAGTAATGAAAAAAAAAAATGGAAAAAAACGGTCCGGTTCTCCTGCATGCATTTCAAATGCACACGCTGCGTCGTGTCCTTTTGTGTCCGGTGGTCATTCATTTGCCACCGGGAACATGTACTCCGCCCTCGGTTGCTGCAATTGCAATGCAGCTGCGGGCCCCGCCCGATACGATGCGCAGCCGTCGCCGGAGCGATGATTGCAGAGACGAACCGGACAGTTTTCGGTGGCATAATAGGCCCGTGGCTAATAAATAAGCGACAGTGTGTAGGAAATGACCCAACGAGCCAACGTAGAGAAAAACCCACAAAAACCACAGCACCGGGTCGACGGGGTGTTTCGGGACCACAATCCTCGTGTCCTTACGTCCGTCTCCGGACAGGGTGAGCTGCAAACGCTTGTTTTTTCCTTCTTCCTAACGAATCAATAAAATAAATACAATCGATGACGCAACCGACTCGGGTAGGAAGTTGTTGCCGTGCGTATTACACATCGTAGTGGCGAAAGAAATTTATCATTCACCAAACCCGAACCCGGTGAGAGGAGGTACGATCGCGTGTGGACACCTGCCCTTGTCGATTGACTCCGTAAAAACCGTGAACATCAGCGAGAACGACACAGCGGCATTCGGAAGCCTTGGCTATTGGCGGGCTGGTTTAAGGATAAAATTGAAAACGATTTATTCCTATACGTCTCTCATCCGGGGCGCCTTGCCATCTCTCATCCCTGGGCAGTGCCGAACTGCCGGCACGTTTCGATGCCGGCCAAAATATCCGTCGCTTGCAGTGGGAATGTTATGGTATCGCGTGACACGCAAGCCCACATTCGGTACCGCAGCGAATCGACCGCTTTGCACAGTAGCTGTAGCATCGTGGCGTACTCCTTGATAGCCGTGCACGGTATCAGCTCGTTGAATTCGGTGTGCTGTAAGGAGAGCAAGCGAAAGGTGTGTGTAAATATTGGCATGAAGCAAAGTACCAGCACCACCACCACCAAACTAACCTCCTGCAAGCATTCGTTGGCCAATGGTGTATCGAACTCGGACAATCGGTAGCACGTTTGCAGGTACGCGTTGGTGTCTTCCAGGAAGAAGTGTAGCTGGTAGATGATTTCTAGCAATGCCTCCACCAGTGCCTTCTCCCGATCGAACTCGGTATTGAGGCACGTGAGCACGGCCATCTCACCCGACAGCAGGTACTGCTCAATCTTCGGGAAGAACGTCTCGAAGCAGTAGTCACTGTTCGGTCCCCGTTGTATCAACACCTCCGCCAGCAGCATGATGGCCGGTTCAATCGGTGGGTAAAAGTCACGCAGCAGCTCCTCGATGAACGCCAAGGCGGACGAGACGATCGTTTTGTACGCGTTCAGCACATTTTCTTCCGTGCCGGAAGTGATCTTCCCGAACACCGTGCTGATCTCGGTGTACTGCGCACCGATCGGTGTCGTCAACGCACTGAACGTCTGTGCAAACAGCGCGATCCGTTGGTTGACGAGCGGAATTTCCGAGTCGACGAGCAGCTTCAGCTTCCCGAGGAAGTCGATGAGCCGTTGATAGTCTTTCAACATCTCACCCTCCCAAAACTCGGACAGCGTGATACCGGACGAAACGGTCAGCCCGATTTGGACGAATATGTTCGCCTGATTGATGGTGCGTGCGGACTCCATCGCGGTGAACTCACCCTGCGGTAGATCCGAGTAGAGTTGTAACGTTTTCGTCTGCACCAGCAGCACCTGGGAGGGTTTCACGTACGTCTGGATGTTCGAGCTCGTGGCACGGTTCGTGCGGGCACTGATGACGGCGGTTCGGAGGGCGTTGAGCGCACTGCGCAGCTCCGTGACCGTGGTCCTGATGGCGATCAGTAAATCGTTTAGCTCGGACTTCACGTACACACTGACTTTCGCTTCCACCGTTGCGAGCAGCGTTTGCGCTTGGCCGCTAATGAACGTCAACATGGCGCCGATCTTCGTATCAACGTTACCGAACAGGGTCTCCACCGGTCCGACACTGTCCCGAGCCAGAATGCCAAGGGATTGTGCGATCGGTTGCACGAAGATAACGACCTGCTCGAGTACCGCCTTCAGCGCGACGGCTGCTTCGTTGAACTCCGGTACCGGGCCATCGAGTGTGATATCGCCGTATGCACTGACGATACCATTAGCCGCATCCAGAATGCGTTGCGTGTACTGCTGTACAACCGATGCTCCAGAAATTGCCGGCGCTATACCAAAGTCCCCACGGACGTTAGGGCACTAAAATGGAAGAAAAAGAAGCGTTAAACGGCGTTCCCGTAGTTCGGTGAAAAAGTTCTAATACTTACCCCGAGAAGTACGATGGCCGCAAGCCAGTATAGTAGCGACTGCATCTCGACACTACATGCGATCCTTTTCGCTACGGACTGCAGAATACTGCGGATACATTTGTTTTGCACGCAGCGCCAGCTGAACACATTTTGAACACAGTTTTCGATACTACCGATCACTGTAACACGAATATATTCACCGTCCCGTGAGTGCCGTCCGTTAGATAACACACTCGAACAGATATGTTTGGAAATGGGATGGGAAATATTGGCCTTCGACCAGCCAGAAGCCGGGGGAGCGGGGAGCTGACAGGTGTCGGAGAGTAAACACAAGTGTTATTATCGTCTGCCAAAGCCCGGTCCGTCAACGTGCACTACGATTGAATAGATGTCAATCCAGTCGGGGTGTGGAATCAAAGTAGGCATTTTTCCCGCTCGAAATCGGATGCAGGTTGGAAGTTCATGCACATGTACACGCACAGAAACATCATTCAACCCGGTTGTGCCGTGCGCCACAACATTCGCTCAATAATGCACAAAAAGCTTATGGGCGCTTTTTCTTAAGGCCACGGTGAACCAGCGGCCACATTCTTGTTGTGCTGATGCGCACAGGGGCTTGTGCATTTCTTTTCTCACTCGTCGTACGCTCTTTGCTCGCTGACTCGCTAGAACGACACGCCGGCGCACGCTTCGGTGTGGATGCGAAAAGGGAGGGACGGCAGTAATTTTGTTTGCTTCATAAACAAATTTATTAAAGTTTGTCTTCTCGAACGGCGGCAGCCAGCAGCAGGCTGCTCGGGATGGTTCGCTCGAACGCAGCGCGCGAGAGCCGGAGCATCCATCCGAACGCCGGTGGAAAGTAGTTGGCGAGTTGTTAGATGCGAAGCTGCTTCAACAGCTTTTACCGTCCCGTGCCAAAACTGACTGACGAACCTCTTCCACTGAGGCACGTCGGCAAAGACACACCACTGGAACGAGCAGCGAGAAATATAATATCATTATGTTGATTTGGAATCTTATCAGTTATCAAAGCGAGGGAGGAAAGCACCCGGTGAAGCGAAGTTTGTGCCGAGAGTTGATGTTGTCGAGATTGATGTCAGTTATGGCGGAATTATGCACCCCACGGGGATGGACGGTGGAGGAGATGCACTCCAAATTGAGTCACTCGACGGCGACTGTTATAGCGAAATTGATGCACGTTCTATTTGGTTGTGTTTTTTTTTGGAGGGACTAAGCAAAAAAAAATGGACACGTTCCTTGACCTGATTTACGGAGGAGCTTTGGGGAGGGGGCTTGTTTTTATTTCAACGCGAACGGTTGATTAAACAAAGCTTTAGCTGAAATTCGGGTTAGCTGAAGCGTTTTAGCGTGTGTCACTCGACGTGTGTTCGACGAGCGCATGGGTGAGAGGGAGGGAAGCGAAGGTTAAAAGAGAACGATCGATTTCAGTCTAACTGCAAAAGTGACACCTTCACGCATCCCCAAAACGTTCGGTGGTGGTCGTGCCGCTTTCTCTCTCCGCGTTGTCGTGGATGATTGATTGAATTTTCTAATCGAAGACAATGTATCCCCGAGCGGTTTGAGCGCACCTTCGAGCGACTGTCACACACACACACACACACACACACACACACACACGCATACGGTGCTTCCGCTGGCAAAGGGTACCGCGTTCCGTCCTCCTATCGCGATTGGCTCCATTTTCCTTCCCCGTCCTGCGCGGTCCGCTGTTATCGGCGCGAACGGATCGCGTCGCCTTTTGCACCATGACTGCTACTGACACGGATTCATCTCACGAACGAGGGAAGAAGGTGGCAAAGGGGGTGACGATTTTCGTACCAACACTTTCGTGCCTGCTCTGATTGCTGTCAGATCGAGTGCGAGCGAGGAAAGCGGCGCAGGTTTTGTGGGGTTCCCCCCTCTTTCTACTGATGTGATTTATCCCAAACGATACGAACGGCCGTGTGTGTTGCCATTTTCGTTCGTTTCACCGTGCTCGCGGAGGGATCCGACCCGGTGGGTGGGTGGTGTTTTGTGGCAGGAAATTTCATGCAACAGACATCAAAAAGCATACGCTGCCTCGGTGTGGTGTGACGGCTAGCGTGGTTTATTTCGTTCCAAGCGCTTGCATATCGTCGTAAGCCGCAGGATAACTGTATGCATGAGTGTGTGTGCATGTGTGTGTGTGTATGAGTGTGTGGGTGGGAGAAAAAAGCGAAGAGAAAACAACACATTTTACCTTTACCATGTTAAGCGCTACATCCGTCAATCATCTTTCCGCCATTCCGGATTTGGTTCCGCGAGGAGTTTCCCCTCGGTTAGCGTCCTGATTTTTCGCTTTTCTTCTATTCTTTGTTTTCATTTCAATACGCCCCCCTCGTGCTTATGCACTTCTGGCCTGGGAGCTGACACATCCCCCCCACAGGGGGAAAAAGAAAAACGACAGAACGGGAGAGAAATCAGTCTAGGAGAAATGACGCGGAGAGGGACCGAGGGGAGGGATTCATATTTTTTTTTGCGCTGTCGTTCCGTCTGTGGCGTACCGTACCGGACACAGATTTCATCTCCTGATTTCGCAATTTTTGTTTTGAACCCTGCCACACTTCCACCTAGGAGGTTTTCCCTCCCACAAAGGTTCGGCTTTTGACTTCTTCTGAGCTCGTGAGCGATCGAAGCAGTTTGATAAGGGAAAGAGTAACCCCTCGTCCCTCTTTCCACACGCAAATGTGTGCGAGCTAAAGTGCGCAAAGGGAATATAAATATGAAAACATTACTATCAAACGCGTGGGAGGGGGGGAGAGGAGGGGGTCGTGAACGGGAGCATATGCGTACTACATAAACAAACAATAAAAATAAAACAACCTTTTACGCTTTCTCTCTCTACCACTCTCCCTTTAGGCGCCCTACTACTTCCCCCTTGACGATGGTTTGACTTGCTTTTCCATCCATCATGCGTCGGGGGTTTTCTCCATCTGTTTCCAGGAAAACTCTACCGCGGATTCTCTGTTGGTGGAGTTCAGCGCCGTCAAATTGCTAGCTACCAATTTTAAACCACAATTCGTGCACTGCGTTCATTAGCATGCATGGCCGCTGTAAGAGCATTTCCACCCCAAGTTGAGCGGTTCTGCGTGTGTGT
>JXWZ01003662.1:0-16709 GCA_000956215.1 Anopheles farauti No. 4
GTTTCACTAACCTAAGGGAGCAGAAATCACAAGAAAAAACTTCCCCCAAATCAAGATTCTGCATGAAAAACGTTCACCCTTCTTGCATTCTGGTTCATCCCTGCGCATTGAAGTTCGCATGTTCTATCTGTCTTTCAGCGGGTGCGTCTTTCGGATCAACCTGCTCATTCGTTTTCGCAAGAGAGCAATCTCGAATGCAACCGAAACTGATACGCGCCAGTATCACTCTCGGCCCAACCCCATGCAACCCCATGCAATATCAACAATCAAGTGCGCTAAGCCCGTCCTGAAGGGATACTTGCAGCCCCGAAGCGGCCAAGTGTTGCACACAAGTGCCGTACTTCTTTCACCCACGTGCATCTAGACGCACCCGACAGCTGCTTCCCGTTCCCTAGCCATACCGTGCTTAATCAAGCCTCCCGGACAACTGGCCGGTGACGGGCGCAGCAGAGAATGATGTGGTTGAATAACACTTACTCTCGGGTGCCCGGTGTCGACGCTTATCACCAGCAACCCACCGCCATCGCCCGGTCAGGGTTTTGTGTGTTCATTTATCAACCACTACCGTCAGCGACGTAGCGGGCCTGGGGAGGGATGAGATACGTTCGATTTTGACTGTCTTTTGAGGCACTGGCTGCCACAGTCAAAAGCTTCAAATTCGCAATTAATAGGCAACCACGTTTCGTGCCGATGGACGAACGCGGTTGGCTGGAGTGCTGCAGCATGTGTGTGTGTGTGTGTGTGTGATTGTGAGCACCAGACCGGAATCAGCCGCGACTTCAAGAGTTGGCTCAAGTTGACAGCGATTGCTCAGGTATCGAGTGGATTTAAATGAAGCAGCCACTACGCCGGTCAATTGTTCCGCACTTTGAGCATGGCAGACGTGTTTTTTTTATTCATACTTCGCTACGTTTTATTTTATGTTAAAACCTATATCCTTTGGTTTAATTATTGACAAATAAAACTTACTCGTTAACTCGTGATTAAAAACAGTAAAATTAATTTCAATTTTTCAATTTTTTTTTCCAAATAAACTAATATTATTACATCAGTAACACCAGAAACCGGTTTAAAAAAAACATCCACCCATCATATTAAGGTTATTATAACAATGGTTTTAAACTATACATCAGTATCTTAATTCTTTACGTCTTTAAGGTAACTATAAAACAAGCAAACGGACCCCGATTGTTAGGTAAATCATTTAGAAATATCAACACATCGGCGCAAAATGGTTTGACCGGTGAAAAAATTCAAAACAGTCCCAAAATAATCAAACCCTCGTACAACCATTCAACAGTCACTTATCACGTTTAATAGATTTTCAAATTTTATGATCTACTCGATCATCATACCATACGGCAGGGGACCGAATCTGTATCGACGGCCTGAAAAAAAAACCTCATAAATCTCATCGTCTTCATTTGATAGGCCAACTTTCGTCAGTTTATGACGTCGGGGTGGCAAACTCTGCCGGTGTTCAAATCTAAAAGTACGAATAAAACAAAATACCTCCCTCTTGTTTGCTTCGCATCGGCAAACAAAGCATTGGATAACATCCTTTTACCGGAGCACACTTAAACTTAACGCTCCTGGCCGTTTGTGGAGCCATCGTATTCGTCCGCTCTTGGAAGATGCTTTCGCGCTTTATTGTTTTCTATTATTGCGTAAACAAAACGTATTAAATGAAATATAGCTCGCGAACGCAGAACGGGGATGAAAAGATAACGCTGGACTGTGCTGATAAACTCTGCTGGCCGTTTAATATCGTGAACTCATGTCACAGAGCGGAAGCGGAACTTCATTTACCCTTGTTTTTCTGTCAAAGTGAGAAAATCTACCAGGATACACTAAAATGGCTTTTTGGAATATCGTTTTTCTCTTCGCTCGGACATGTACCACTGTCACGGAAACGGAAAATTTGCTGATGCCGACAGCATGTCTTCAATTATTTTTTAGCTTTTGACCCGAAACTACAGTGGACAGTGCGCTATAAGCGCTAGGTTTCGTTTCTGTGACTCTCCGGAACGCTTGGAGAAGATTTATGACGACCAATTCGGTACAGGTGACGGTGTCGGCGTTTGCGAAGCGCAAAGTTTGCGTATCGATTGCGTAGCACGCAGAAAACCGATCCAACTCACTCCACCACTCCTCGCATTTTCTCTTACTCCCCGTCCGCAAGGCCGAGTAATGTGCCATTTCCGATGCTTATGATTATTGAGTTTCATCAAATGACCTACCATCAGAAAAATATGTGCCACCTTTCGAAACAGTTCGATTTGCAGTCGAGCCAGCCGGGGACAGTCGAGCCGGTCCAGTTCCTATGACAAGGGAAGCCAGCGATGACCAATGGACGGAACTTCGGGGGGAGGGGGAAAAATCAATCCAAACCCTCATTCGGACTTCGGTTGCTCTGAAAACTTTCTCCCATTAAGAGGGAAAGAAGGATATGAAGAGGGTAAGGGCCGATATTTTGTCACCTGAAGCTGTGTGTGTTTTTTTTTTCTCCACCGATCGAACCACACCGTAACACCGTGGTGGTGTCAGCTGCGGAACGGATTTCGAAACGGACGATAAAGTAAATGAATGTTTCAAATTCATCTCGTTGCCGCGTCTCATGTTGATACTGCTTTCCTGTTAGACGGCGTATTTGATTTTTCGTTTCCGGCCGTACTGTCACTCGAAACAAACAAAGCATTTTTTCCATTTTTGTCCTGTGTCAACAGATTCTCTTATTGATTGGTGTTTACTTTGCCCGGTGGATTTTTGATACTTTAAGAGCGTCAGTTAGGATGTTTACCTCTTTAGTTTCATCTCTTAGTCAAAATATAGAAACCTTTACATCATTGAAATACTGTTTCCAAAAAGGTTTTATTCAAGATGGGCATGTTTTATTAACATGTGACAAAAGCGTATTAAAAAATATTTATATTTATTTATTTTATTCATGTAAAATGTCATAAAACTCTAACAACCTATACATGTTTTTCGTTTAATTTCAATTTTTCAAAATAATATGCAATGTCAAGCGTACAAATTCGAACTATGTACCTTTTAATTTATAACTTCTATATTTAAACATTCCAAATTATCTCTCCCTGAGCTGTACGCGGCGCCTGGACATAAATTGAAATATTCATTAACTTTCGGAAAGAGAAATTGCGGTACAGAAATTTTGGAAAGTAATATTATAGAAAACACGTACGATTATTTTGTATGAAGTTAGTTGTCCGTTATACGTCTAAATTACTTCCCGTATCATTATCCTTGACGCTTGCAAGCCAACTCCAATTCCTTTCATCGTACCCCACGTCATTGACTGTTCATTCATCGTATTGCCGTGCATGCCGTTCAGATTGCTGTATGCCAAATATAACAGTATTCATAAAGTATTGATAACATTGAATCTGCTATAAAATTTTCTTACCTTGTGATGCACGTGTTATGATACCACCAGCCTCCGCGATGCTTCTTTGCACAGTTGTACGGCACAGGATCATTATCCCGATCGTAGGTGGTAAACTTCAAGCCAACGTGTCGACTGATCGAGTCTCCAGCATTACCAGTATATCCATTCGCAAATTTTAACCGATATCCTTCAGTCGCGTTACCAAGTAAAAACTTAGTAAATTTCGAGTACTGTATGAGCCCTTGATAATTTTTCAACCAGAACAAGATCTCCCACTGCCGCCCATTATTCACAATTGAACTTATACGTTCTAGCCCAAGCCAAAACTCGCCATCCAAATTCCCGAATCCGGCTTCGTAGTCCTTCCAGCTGCGATAGAACGACTCTGACCCGTTGAATCGATTCTGCACCACGATCCACCCGGCGTCAATCGATTGCATGTCGCACATCAAATTCATTAGGCGATCATCGTCGTCCGACGGTCTGATAAGAAACTTGCCACTGAATCGTGACGGAACCTCACGGCATGAGCTGTAGATGCTGTCTTCACCGTAACGCAACTGCTCTGCGGTCGGCTCAATTCCAATCGGGTACAGTAGTGCTTTTGACTTCACTGGTCTTACTTTATCCGTCATTACATCAACTGGAGGTTCAGTAGACACATAGTTGAAATAGTGAACAATTTCGGTTGTGTCGTCCACAACAGCTTCTTTTTGCGGTGATCCATCCTTCGGGACAAGATTAGAACTTCGCGTTTCAACTGTACGCACACCCTCCAAACGCTGCTCAAGTGAGATGATTCTGCAATAGAAAAGGTTTTTCGCATCAAATTTCAGAATGAACAACCCAATCAAATCATACTTCTCTTCGAGCGCATCCAGCTTTGCGAGCAACATTTCGAATCCAAATCCACATGATGTGTATTGTTGATCCTCTGCATTACACAAAGTAATGCTCACACCTAGAACCATCACTAAAACCAGCATGGTTTTTTTGATCGCCATCAATTGTAGTTCACAATTTTCAACGCCAAAGCAACCTACTGTCAGACATCAGGGATTGTAGCCAGTACTGATAAGAATATGTTTCCGACACATCAAACATCACTTTGACGTAAATTTGCGTGCAGTTTGCTTGCACTGCGCCGAAAAAACAACTTACAGTGATGGACACATATGTACAATAATCATCGACCGAATATAAACATTGAATACAAAGAATAACTTATGACGGCTTGAATTGAAATTTCCTCCGTACATTTAATAACCATTTAATTTTGATAGTTATTGTTGAGTTCAAGTTCATATTAATTTCGAGTATCATTTGCAATTTTCAGTTTCGGGACAAAACAGTTATTTTACTTTTACTTTCCTTATGTAACAATTGAAAATTGTTCCACCCTGTATAAAACCATTCAGACAGACATTTTTCGTAACAATGTACAGTCGATTTCTCGAACAGGTTCAAAATTAAAGTAATGTGCACTGAAAGAGGTTCCACAAGCAACGCCTAGCCCCAAAACAATCAGATATCATTTAATCCACCACAGTTGCACCGCAATCACCCAGGTAAAACCAGTTGTTATCGTAAAACGCAACCAAATTAGCATCGGCGGGCAATGCATCACCCCGGTCCATCGGTGTCCAACGCCCAACCACCCACCGAGAGAACACAGATGACGACCGTTAAGAGCAAAGTGCATGCTCCCGATGCTGTCGTGAAATGGCACCCCCGGGACATGCGAGCCGTGGTGAAAATTTAGTTTATGATGCGTGATTCGTACTGCTATCTGTAATTAAAACCCTACCGGAGGAATTAAATTCTCATGAGCCCGTCCCGTAACCAGAGTTGTCGCGACAGCGATACATCAACATAAGTAATTAAAGCAAAAGAACGGTTGGCAAAAAATTCTTACATCTGTTGGCTGTCCACTGTGCTGTTAAATGCGTTTCGAGGCATTCGAGAAGCTGATGATGGATACATTATTATTCCATCAGTTGAATATGATTTGCCATATTGTGCTGAAGTGCTATGGCAACCATGGCAAACTAGGCTTCTCCTGCATGAAATGTTCCACATTTACATGTCGTTCAAATACGCACTCTACGTAGGGCAAACAAGTTTTAATTTTCCACTATTCAAAATGGAAATCCTCCTGGTTCTAAAAGCAGGCAGCTCTCAACTGAATATCGCCATGGATTCCATAATCGAAAACCATTCGAGCGTGGCCCGAGAATGCACATTTGCCTTGCGCGTGGCTACCTCCAAATCGCTAAACATCGTCAATTCAATTAAAACAACTTTCATCCTCTGCGCACAGGAAACTCCATAACGTACAAAAAAAAAACATCCTAGAAAAACTTTCCCAAACCCCCGAGGGTGGAATCCTCATTTATGTGGAGTGTCCGACTTTTTCCCGGGCACACGATTTGAATGCTGTTACGGAAGGTGAATGAATTAAAGCCACAAAAGTTCCCAAAAATGCTTATTAGGTAAAACGAATCCTCCCACTGTTGCGTGCCCGCCCTCCGAAAAATGCCATGGGTGATCGTTTGGAGCATCGTTCGCTTTTCAAATCCACTTACACACACACATACATATACACACATATACCGCCCAGAATAGAATAGAAAAGCCTCATCCCCAAACAAGATGGGCCAAAGTTTGACAATAGAATAATTTGGACGTTTGCAAAATTGCCACCAAAACTCTCACCGGACCGGTCGGTTCGGAATTTCCCCGTGGTTCTTGCCCGGACCATGGCGCCAACCTTTGGCAACGAACGTGCGATGTATGTTCCGTGCCGGTGTTATTATTTTTAGTGACCATTCCAGGAACTTCTGATCTGGGCTGGGCTAGGTTTACAATTCCCGCAAAAACCACCACCACCCAGTTACCATCACCACAGCCACCACCATCGTTATCATTACTTTTATAATGCCGGAATGTTGACCGGGGTGTTGAAAAGCATTCCTAGTTCACAGCGAGATTCTGATTGAATCGTCGTGGTGTTTGTGTTTTTTAAATATTTTTCTAAGCCCTCAATACACCGACAAAAAGATACGTGCGAGCGCTGCACATTCCAAGGCAGGCAATCTTTTCCAACAGCTTCTGAAGCGTATGCTTTCGAAGGACTCGCATTTGTGCCTTCCCGGCAACAACAACAACAACACACAATGTTAGAGGAATCGAAAACTCCTCGACACAATCGGCTGGCCAACCGATTTCCGAGGCGCGGCGAGTAGCGGGCAAAAACTTTTCTAATTTAATGCCTTGTTGGAGATTTTCATGCACAACTTGGGTGATTTTTAGAGTGGAATGAGCGAGTGCCCCTCTATTCGTTTCGACATCTACCGTACATCCGTTGCCGATCGTCTTATGGGTTCTGGTTCGATTCCAGACGCGAAGCAAAACGCAGCGGTGGTGTGAACGGAAAGGTCAAAAAGGTACCTCCAATCCCCTTCACCTCCATGGCAAGAGACGCAGGGGTCAACTTTCAAGTGCTGCCAACCAGCAACAGCTGAATTAATGAAATAAACCGACGTTTTCCGACCGTCCACCGCCCATTTTCCGCACAGCGAGTTTCCCGCCTCGGAATGTGGTTGTACTGATTGTTCAGTGGAGGAAGGTGCTCGACGCGCTTTTGGAAGCATCAGCAGCAGCAGGGCTACTTCGATCGAATTTGGAAAATAAACTCCTGCTCTTCCGGAAAGTTGACAATGGAAATATACGCAAAAAAAACCTCGACTAGGTGATTGTTCATTAGGCGCAAGGAGCCCAAAACGGAAATGTTGGTTGGGTTTGGGTAGCGTTGGTGCGATGCGAGACAGCTTAATTGAAAAAGAAAATACGAGAAAACACATTCCGCTGCTTTTCCACTGGGCCCGCAGGCCACTGACGATGATGGTCACTTGAGTGGCGATTCAGATAGGATGTTGAACATGATATTGTTGTAAGAAGAGCCGGTTGTCCACAGAGACGCGTTTAAAGGTGATGTGTTTCTGACACGGATTATCTTAGAAAATTTGCAATAACATTTTCTCAGCATACTTTAGTTTATTTGGAGCTTTGAATAAATCGTTTACTGATCAAGCTGTACTCAATGAAAACATCATAATTTTCCAATACTTGTATATTTTTATTTTATTTTTTCATATTACAATACAATTCCAGTTTTGTGTTTCAGTATTGAATATAAAATGTTCATATGAATCTAAGTTTTACAATAATTTTCCATGTGAAAAATATTGTTTAAACCAAACACAAAGTATCTCTTCTAGATGTTTAACCAAAAATCGGCAACTATTCCACTATTTGCATAACAAACAAATCCCGATCACCTAGGGTCATCTCATGCAAGAGGTTTAAGTGTACACTCTAACACTATCCGCACTAAATTCGACACTCACTCACACGATGCCAGGACAGCACAGCCTTCAGCAAAAGCCTGCTTTCATGCCGCAAAATCAACTGTCATTCGTTATAAATTACTGCATTAAAGTCACCTAGATTGGGTTTTATTACGCCATCATCCATCCATGACAGCGCTTTGCAGGAGCCCGGGAGTGGTTTGTTTTCTCCTTTCCCGTGTCCCTTTCGCTCTCGCGCCATGTCTCATCCAGATCCCTTCCGGCATTGTTTACCCTTCGACAGCTAAGCAGCTCCACCGCCGAAAACGTCATGGAAACTCACCTCGAAGCGAAGACCGGACATATTTCAAGTGTCCTAACCCTTTTCCTGTCAATTTTCCACCCGCTCCACCCACTTCGAAAGGACGGTGTGTTTCATCGTACTCTGCTCACACTATCGTCCCCGTGCGATCAGATAGGTGCTTCGTTGCTGGTCGATCTAAACAAACACCAAGAGTGTGATAGGCGCGTAGAGGTTGTGGCATCTAACGGAGCTGCTAGATCGGAAGGACACAGTGGTAGCGGATTGATTGTTATGATATAAGAGTCCCGTATGTACACCTACATTCCCTGCCCTTCATTACATCCATTTTGCCCCTCTCTTTCCCTCTCTTTCTCTCTCGCTCTCTCTCTCTCTCTCTCTTTGCTTCTCTGTTTGTCTCTTCCTTTCTCTCCTGCTTGAAGATTTATCTTGACAGGATATCTTCCCCGGAACGTCATCCCGGGAACGTCTGCACTCGCTGCGGAAAACTGATCAGTATCGCGGTGTCTCGAGCTGGATCGGGAGCTGCAGCCGGGAAAATCTCCTCCCCCACCACGCAGGATGGAAAGATGCCAATAACGTGTGCCAATATATTTTCTCCTGTCACACCCCGTTGCGAAAGGCGGCGACAGGGCAGCTCTTACGTGTGGAGCATCATCGTCATCATTGGCACATCGTGACGGTCGTGTGCTGCAGACGAATTTTTCCACCCAACTTTTACGGAAACTGGAACCATGCTTTTATCTATCGCACAGACATACACACCCTCGCAAACTGCAACTGATTTTGCGGCGCCACCGAACCGGTGTAAATTATTTCTTTGCACTCCGTTCAAGAGCGTCGCTACGGTCGTCTCTTTTCAAGTGTGAAGACAAACGTCTGCCGAATCGCATCTTTTACTTACAGTTTCTTGTAGAGCTTCGATTCATTTCCCACAGGGAGTACTTTAAGAATGGTGTACCTTTCTCGATGATAGTTAAACTTTGTACAACATTTGAAGCCAAACTGCTGGACGAATGTTTTTGTACATCACATGTTTAAGGCTCAAGGATCAACTGATTTGATGTATGTTGCACATTGCAGGATGTTCCGTGTAAAGTTGTTTAAACAGCTAAAATATATGCGATCCACAGGACGGAAAACACAATTACATAAACAACAATCTAATTATGAGCCAATATAATGTACTGTATTTGATAAAAGGCGTTAAGCTAATATATTTTCCACGTTTAAGATAGAATCTCCCGACCCTTTCTAGCTTATGTTTCACATGCAAACGACATGTTGTAAAACCAAATTATGACGCACACATTCTATGTATTTCTCAACATCCCACATTCGTTCTAGAACGGCATTCAGTTTGGAAAAGAGAGGTGCAAACTATTGAACGACTGCAAGACGTGTCATTGGCGTCGATTGTTACCCCCTTCGCTCCAAACGATCCTCCCTCTTCACGTTCATCACCCATACATCTCTCATTCATCGCCAGACGTCCGTGCCGGGCCGGGAGCTCGATAAATGTGTAATCTGTCAAACGCCAGCACCAACGCACTCAGACTCACGCACCAAAAACTCACTCCCACACCTTGCGCCAGAACATAGCGCCA
Source organism: Anopheles farauti No. 4 (assembly GCA_000956215.1). Classification (NCBI taxonomy): domain Eukaryota; kingdom Metazoa; phylum Arthropoda; class Insecta; order Diptera; family Culicidae; genus Anopheles; species Anopheles farauti No. 4. The sequence continues at coordinate 9,688 of JXWZ01003662.1, forward strand.
CCGGCACGGTCAAATATTGATTCCATGCCACGGTTCGCAAGCACCAGCATCGTTCCGAATCAAGCGACTGTTGCGTTCCAGCGAGGCGTTACTAAAACATTTGCTTGGCGATGTTCGGTTGCGTTCCTCACCATGTTTCACCGTGCCGGAGGTTCCGGGCGATGAGGGTGCATTACTAATGAACCGATACGGGTCACCTGCGGGACCGGTTCGTGTCGGATCGGGCACGAACAGGTCCTTTAAATGCGAATCCAAACAATTTCTCAATCACCATCCCGACCATCGCTTTATCCGGCCTTCCAGTCGACCAAACCGTGCGCCATTCCACCCATGGAACGACGAACACATCGCATCGCAGCCAGCCGATCAAACCCTTCACGCTTTACAAATCCCCGCGTGCCGTGGCGTACGGCAACCACGGACGCTTTGATCGAACCAGCCAGCCATCAATCTGCACCGGGTGAGGGAGAAGAAATTGCACACACACACACACACCGGGCAAACGCGGCCAAACGTTCGAAGCACATTCGATGCCTTCGGGCAAACTTCCGGTTGGGTTTGCTTTCGTTCAGCCTAACCGGGGCGCGCATTCAGGCTCCAAACAACATCCGTCATAATACGAGTCCGTTTACTACCGCACGTCGCACCGGCCTCTCCGGCTGATGGAATAAAAGTCAACGAAGCGAACACCTTTTACCTTCTGTCGTTCGACGTCGTCGTCGTCGTCGTCGGCGATTGGATTTGGATCTCGGTCGGTACGGGTTCCGGTTTGACGCATTCATTAGGTGCGTGTGTATTTGCGGTGCGGGTGGTGGGAGGAGAAGTGGTGTCAGGGGTTCGGAAGCGCCCGGGAGGACATGTTCTGTTTTCTCTTGCCCCGGCACACATAATAAACCGTTTTGTCGTAGTGGCTGTTCGGGAGGGAGGTTTCGGGAATCGAGGGCATCGGAATCGGAAAGGCATGCCATGCTTGAATCGATTCCTAATGACACCTGTCAGAGTGAAGTAGTTTCATTCATAACGCATTCTGCGGCTTGCCGGGCGGTACCTTTGCTCAGAGGGAGAGTGGAGGACAAGGGAGTAGCAGAAAAGTTGTTTGTTTGTCACACCACCGCACCGCAACACCCCTGGTTGGATCGCTACCCCTTCCTGACGGCTGTCACACTCTGTCATGCGGCGCGCTAATGCGTGCTGTTGGGTGGGCTGCCGTTCGTGCCGGCAGCTTGGTTGTAATATTTTCCGCGCCATCGCCATGGAACTGTGTGCTATGATTTGTTTCTGGTTGAGGCAAAAATAAGAGTAAATTTTATGTTAGAATCTTTTTTACATTTTTAAATTAAAAGAAAATGTTAGGTTATTTTGTGATGTTTTTTTTTTGAATTACTAAAAAAAATAAACGAAACACGTGACTTAATCACTAGCTGTCTATGTTTCGGTTTGTGTGTTTTGATTCTTACAATTTACTACACTCTATTCATGATATATTCGTATTTTTAATATTAATTTTATTTTCATATGCCATCAACTCCACATTTTTGCACTGTGCACGGCGTCTCTCACCCTCCTTACAATCGTTGTCTATCGCGCTTTCGATGCCATTGGAATGGTCGTTTATTCACCAACCTAACTGAAAGATGCTGCCTGTGCTGATGCGGACGGTTGCGTGAAAAGGTCGATCCGTTCGTTAAACGACAACTGCTCGCCGGTTACTCCCGCGTGTGCAAAACCGGAAGCGCTACAACACAGCCGGACAAACGGTAGCCGCTAGCGACACCGACCGGACACGGAGAGTGAGCGGAAAACGCGAAAATGGAAAGGTCAGCAATGCCGGGCTGACGATCAACAGGACGGCGTCATCATCGTTCCCCCGACCCACGAATCCCACACCCCCACTCGTTGAAGCGCGTCGGTAGTGGTGTGCTAGTTAACCGTGTGTTTGCCTGTGGGAAGACCGATGCAGGACGGTGGGCAGCAGACGGTCGTTAGCGGACTATGACGGCCTCCATTCGGGATGCCGGGTTGACGGGTGACAAAGGGATAAACGTGCTTTTCGTAACATGAATGTTGGAAATGGAAACAGCTTGCTGTGACATTTATAATTTATAAAGTGCTCTACAAATACACGTACGAGTGACACGGCCCACGGTTGATAAGGATGTAGAATGGATAATTGTGATCATGAACATTTTCATTTATTGATGTTTATATGTTTCATTGTACATTTTTTTTTGCTAGTTGCTGCCTAAAACAAGAGAGAATGTAATAATTACCATATTAATTTTAAGGTAAAATTAAACAACAGCTGAACAATTCTACGATATGTAACATTCATTAACATCCAACAAATAAAAATTAAGCCTGCTCGATCAAAAAAAGACGAACCTGGTCGTGGAATAGCTTCTAAACCAACCACAGATTTTAAACTTTACACGATTATTAAACAAATGCATCCATTAGCACTTTTTTGCATATGATTCATTTTGCTTGCATTTCACCAAATTAAAAATAAATATATATATTCTAATACAATAAAGCATCGAACAACGTTCTTAAAAATGGTAGCAACATTTCAATCCTCTCGAAACGACCTCACACTGTTGCGCTACCAATTCAGATGAACATATCAAATCTAAAAAAAACACTGCCCTGTCGTGTGCTCCCGGGCAAGGACTATGTATTCGCGTGTCTGTATGTGTGATGAGATTTAGGATAAGGATAACAGAGGGCTCCCTCTGGTGCTCGCTGGAAAGGCTACATCCCACGACCCAATCGTAGCCACATCATTCATTCACAGAGCCGTTCTGCAGCATTAGCAGGAAATTTTGGGCTGCACAGAGCAACGGGCAAGAAGCAAAAAAAAACTAGAACAACAACATCCAAAACATAATTTTCAGAAAGAACAAAGAAAAACAGCAAATTCGTAGGAGGCAGGGAATGTGGAAGTGCTTCGAAACGGTTGACATTTGTTGTTTTTATTTTGTTTTACCTTTTTGGTGCGTTTTTTTTTTGTATTCCTGCACAGCCTAGCGCTTCAACGCTCCGACCACCTAACGTTCCGGACGCACTTCCGGATTTGCAGTGGGGACATTCGCTGCCTGCAGCCGATACGTAAACAGTCGCATGAGCCTGTTCTACGATCTTCCACCGGGGAGGGCAGTGAACCGGTGGAATGGGATGGGATAAAATATTCATAACCGCTCCCGAGGCTGGCCGAGCGTTTGCGAAGAAAATTGTGTACGCATTTTAAAGGACTTCAATTGCGGTATGCTGCATTTACCGGCCGCCGCGTGGGATGGGTTGGGATGGGAGGGGGGGAGGGTGTTGCGGCGTTACGCTCAGCAAACGAAACAATCGCTCAGCGCACAACGTTCAAGCCAGCTGGATGAGGAGCAAGCCAGCACTCTTACTCGGCTCTTGCTTCCGTTAGCTGATTTTCACTCTTCCGTGATGGATTTTATTTTTCGCCCGCCGCCTGAGCCGTTGCTGATGTCCTTTGATATGGAATTGTTTCTTGATTTGTTTTTCAGCATGTTTTTCTGTGTTTTGTTTGATTCTGCTTTTTTCATTGCACCGCTGCCGTTCCATCCCACAGCGTGTGTTGGACGGGCCATGGCCGCTCATAGTGTTTCATTTGTCGCCCGGGGCGGTTTTTGGGTGCAGTTAGGCGAAGGTCAAATTTTATGTCGCTTGCTTTATGCCACTGTTGACATTATGTATTTTTTATTGCACTCCTCGGGGGTAACCCCGGATGCAGGGCGAGCAACAGTTTGTCGTACAAGTGTTTGCAAAACACTAACAATGCGTTGCTTTCCATGCGAATGTTGACGATGTCGGCACCGATCGTGATGGTAGGGAAGTCTTTTTTATAAGTGAATTTCGCTGCTCGGGACAATGTTTTCAATTAGTGCTGGTAGATTTTTCGAGTGCAAACGTGACGAAATATGTGAAAGGTTTTTATGATTTTGCACATGTTCAATAATTTGTTGTTCTTCTTTGCTGCTTTGTATCAAATTTTACTGTCAGACACATACGCGACTTTTCTTTCCAATCCAATCAAAAGCTTGTGTTTAGTTAAAATAAAACAAACATCCTTAATAGTTCTTCAATGAATATAAAAACGGATTAAATAAGCATAAAATTTACCACGCAGTTCATGATTGATGGATTCACAGATCATGTTTTCCCAGTATAAAAGAAATCCTATTGATCCGAATTAACACAAGCCCACATTGCATATGAACAAATCCAAACAGATTCATACATTGATTTGAATGTATGACTTACTGCTCTCCTTTCATTGCAACATATTAATGGGAAGCTTTGCGGTCAACGCTTACACGCACCGATTCAAATCAATTGTCTCCCGGCAATTAAATTCCGAACTTAATAAGTTAATCACTCTACCGTATTAATTTATTCATCCATTTATTCGTTCATTTATTCGACCACACACCACCCTCAAAACAAAGCAGCAAGGCTCATTTTTAAACGTTGGCCACCCTCCTACCTTACGTACCAAATCAATTCCACTCGTTTGCTTGCGTTCGAATGGTTGAAACTCATTACGAGATATTGCCGATCGATTTGCAGACTTTACGTTACAACTCCACAGGACACACCACAAGCGAGACATCAACAATCGGGCAATGGCGAATAAAAAAAAAAGAAGAAAACATAATCAATCCATTCCATTCACAAAGCACCGTGTGCGGTCATGATTTCAATCCTCAAGCACCGCAACCATTTGCGATTCAAAAAGCTGAATGGTTCGCGGTGGCGGCCCTAGGTTTTAGTCCGCCATGCTGGCTGCTTGGCTCGCTGTTCGAATTATGATAATTTCGTTTTTTTTTTATTTGTGGTTGTGTGCGTTGCTGTAATCGAGAGTCTTTGAAATGCAAACAAGGGATTAGAATAACTTTGCATACCGAATGTGATGATCAGTATCGGATATCGATGAAGGTGCTGTGTAAGGAATGAATGCTTGGCATGAGACATGAGAATAAACAAATTTCACTTTATGATTTCCAAAAGTGCGTTAGTGAGATTGAAATTGCGAGTGATTGATTTAAATTATAACAAAAATTAAACAAATCTGTTAGAAACACTGGCGAGAGCGGTAGGTTTAGCAAGCCCTCGAACCGTTTCCCTCCCGGGGCTTAGATACACGAAAATGCGACGAAATTTACGCAGCCCAACATTTTCTCGCGCTCGTACTCGGTTCTTATCTCCTGAAATTGATTTCAATATTTATTACCACTTACCCAGCGATGTGGCAGGGGCATGCAACCGATTGCCTGGAACGGACTTCCAGCGAAAGCGAAGCAGTTAAACGACACGGATGAGTGGCATTAAGCAGTTGGATTATTTCGATAAAAATCATCAACCCCAAGCGTCGGAAACCCACTTCCTTTCCGGCAGCCATTTGACAGCAGCGGATTGGTGTGTTTATTTTTCCACCACTGACCACCCTTCGGTCCGCCCGAAGCAGACTTATTATGCAACGACTCCTCCTTCGTCTTCGCGTGTCTCATCCGCTATCCGCTTGCTTATCATTTTCTTCCGTAGCGGGGCATTATCGTACAGTGCCCTTTCCCCCTTCCGTTAGGTTCCCCATTAAAATGCCAACCGGTGCGCAATAAAGTTTCGCCTAAAACCGATACGCATTCGGTGGCTATTCGATTCCCTCAAAAACGCACTTGCGGGAAGGCACATAGAAAGGCAAGGATGGGAAAATTTAAAATTTATTCACCCAAATCGAATACCCTCCGCGGATAAGGGATGCGATTGATTGCGCTGCTCGTGTGCTCAAAGTTGTGATCTTAAGAGTTTGGCAAGACGAAACCCACCCCAAAAAAAAGACCACTCGAGAGGAAGAAATAAAAACAAAGTACACGACGGGACTTCATTTGGCTGGCGGAATGTTCGAAATATTCGGGTTTGTTTCATTCGTTTTGGGGATTTTTTTTCTCCACTGTTGATTGCGAATCCCGCGTTTGATGTTTGTTGCTGTCTTTATTTTAGTTTTGATGCTGCAGCTGGTGGCGGCGGTGGTTTCGCGAGATGAGAGTACGATTTGCTTTACGATGCTTCATCACGAGGCCAACATTGGATTGGTGCCACAATGAGACTAAAACTGTAGCCCAAAAATCGATTCTTACAGTTGCGTATTGAAGAGGACGTTCTCCTTTTCACAGCGTCAGAAAATCAATCATTCTTTTGCGTGTTGATGTCCCCACTTGGTTTGACTCTTCTACAATGGGTTTTTTTTGTCAATGTGCGTTATGGTGCCATAAACTGAACGTATTACAAAAGATTGAAACATTCTTAAGCTTCTTTTTCGTAAGGATAATTTTATAATATTTTTTTCAGGTTTTTCGATTAATCTTACAACATTTCTTAACATCTATGTGAAATGAAAGTTTTGGAACCTTTCGGCAATGCTCAAACTGGCCTACATCGATATAAAGATACTGTGAATGGGATAACATTCGAAGATTTTCATGCACATTCCTACACATTTCTGGCAAAAAAAACCAACAACAACGAAACACAACAATTCCCCGAGCAACGATACATCAACCCACGGCAACTGAAAGCCAGCAGTGGACAGGAGAAGTGTGCTGCATTGCAGACGCAACTCGTGAAAATCGTAAATCGTTGTTGATTGTGGCAAAGGAAAAGTCGAAAGCAAAGTGGAGATCCCTGCCCGCACCAAACGTGTGACGGCGGCATAAAATGGTTCACTCTCTTCACACTCAAACCCACACCAAAAACAAACCCCACAACACAACATGAAACGAGTTTTGACGCTTTCAAGTGATCGTTTTTCAATGTTTTCTTTTCGTACCCATCTTGTGACGGCTCGAAAAATAAACCCGGAAAACACTGAAACACACATTTCGAAAGATGGTTTTTTTCCCCCATCACGCGCGGAAGAACGTTTCTCGCATAAGCCTTTGATAAGCCATCGGTGGCTGGTGGCTTTTGCCTTTTGCCGATTCTCGTGAAACGCAGGAGGAGAG
>JXWZ01003663.1:0-56018 GCA_000956215.1 Anopheles farauti No. 4
CCCCGGGGATGGCAACGAACCACGGCGTCTTCGGTCGCGGCCGCTTGCCGTCCATGTTGTGGCTTGTTTTATTTTTATGAACCTTTTTTTCCACTCCCCGGTGCGTCCGTTCGGTGAGTTAACCAAATAAACGAGCACACAAAGCAGCACCGCATGAAAGGCTTTTTATTCTTTCCTCGGCGGCTCGGTGACGCGCGTGAAACAACGGGGGCAGGTGGCTGAATGGAAAAGTAAAACGGGGATCCGGCGGAAAACAGTAGACTTTCTTATCCATCTCGATCTTCTCCCTCTTCGCACCCATCCTATTGCCCCATCCCGCTACCACAATCCTTACCTCGCTTGATTTCGGCCCACGTCTTGGCGAGTTTTTTCTTCCACGCTAGGACAAAAAAGGGGACACACGCAGTTTGGCAGAGACACAGTTACGCTCGCACACACAAACACACAATAGCACTCACGGTGGGCGTCGCTTTCCACTATCAGTCAGCTGCCAACCCCACCTGCCACCGGGTAAACGTGTTAAAGTTCGCCTCCGATGGTCACACGATCGATAACGGTTGATCTCGTTTTCCTCGCCAGCGCCAGCAGCAGAAGCGATTGCCTCAACTTTTCAGGTACTTAAGCATAGCACAAAGGCGACCACAACATCAACAATGACACTCGCACGGAACACACCGTAGCATAACAAACTCACCCTCCCACCGCACCGGAAACAGACCACACGAGCGCTTCACACTTCGGGGGTTAAGAGGTGGAAATTTTTCCCACCTCTTTCTCTCTCTCTCTCTCTCACTCTCTCGTGCTCACGTTCGTCCTACCGTTCACTGGCGATTTGACCGATTCTAGCGTTTTTTTTTCCCGATTTCCACCGAAACCAGCCTTTCAGTGACCTGTAACCGGATTAGGTTTTATCTATTTCCCGACCGAGAAAAAAAGCACTCCGAAAATACACACACACAAAAAAAAATAACATGAAACAACCCGTCGCAAACGGGGTCCAGGTTGGGAGCGGTCCAAACCGTAAAGCCACAGCAATCGCGGTGATCGAATGAGCGTGCGATAATTGATTGATTCCGCTCGACACGGTTATTATTAGCATTTGTTTATGCTTTTGTGTGTTTCATTTTTTCGTCGTCCACTAATGGAACTCCACCGCCCGCGGGCGTCCTTGGACGCCTAACGCTGGTCCACTGATAGCTGATCTGAGTGCATTGGACGACCTCGGCGGTATCGGCGGCAAAAAAAAAGTAGATGATGCTCCAAACACCAGCGGAGTATCGGCCCTCCTAAAACAACACACCGTGCGTGCTGGGAAGAGCTGTTGCGGAACAGATGTTACCGCGTCCGTGGCCCGTTTGTCCAATTTTGTGACCGATCCGATCCGTGCTCCGATTCCGTCTTCCGCCTATCCCGAGTAGGCTTTGGTTTCGTGTGCTGGTGGTGCGCGCCCGTTGTTGTTCGCTTTACCGAAGACGACGAAAAACTGACTTCATCCTGGCTGGGTCGACTCGTTTTGAATGAAATCCTTGGTGACCCTCGTTTCCCGTCCACGGTACGGTGGCATTGGCTGCTGGGATGCTCTGATGCTGAATCTGTACGATACGATTCAAACCGAGACAAAGAGAACAAGTGTGAGAGCAAGAGGGAAAGAAAGAAAGAGAGAGAGAGTGAAAGGGATCTCTCGTGGATTTTACGCTGAGAGAGCTTCGTCGGTGCGAGAGATGATATCTTGCCACAATGATGATGATGATGATGATGATGATGATGCTGCTGCCTTCAGCGAGGACACCGCGCGCGCTTTTCATATCGATCCTCCCGAGTGGCTCCAGGAATCTTGTCTCCCGGTTTACAATGGCTCCGACGAGTCTTCTCCCCCGGCCCAGCTGGGTAGACGTGGCACTTTGTGGACACCGCTCAGGGGAAGGGACGTGAAGGATACTGCGGCGTAGTGAGCGAATCCTTCCAGTAAACAACAAACACTTCGCTCATAATGGGGTTAGGTGAGAGCGAGCGATGTGTGTGAGTGAGTGGGAGAGCGAGCGGATCCAGGATCCAAGCGACGGAGAAGAGTACGGTTGCCGAAGATCAAACTAACGGGGTTTTATCAGCAAAACAAATCACATGGTCTCTAGCTGGGGTGGCGCTGGCTTCTTCGTACCCGAGGCCTCCACGAGGGTCACGAGTCGAGAATCTCATTTTCCTCTCGCACACCAGCTCATTACCCGAAGCAGAAGCCACGTTCGCAACCATCCACCGACCCACCACACGCACAATCCAGCATGGAGCACAAAAGCTCGCACGGTTTTCACTGTTTTCCCGCGATGACCGATATTGAGTACATTTCGAATGGAATGGGAACAAATTGAGCGCGGACCTTTTTTTTATGTTTTTGGAAAGAGCGAGCGAAGGAATTTGAGTACGATTCAAAAACCCTATCCCACGCGACACCCCCAATCGGGTAGGTTGGAGAAGAAAAAAAACAGCGGAAGGACGGAGTTTATTCTAAAGGGAAAAACAGTCCAATTATGGTTGATCGAACTGTTCGCGAGATAGATGATTGGGAAATTATCACCCGTTTGAAAGAGACGCTCAATACCGTGCTCTACATTTTGGTCAACAATTTTATGAGCTTTTTATGAGTTCATGCATGCATTTTCTATGTAGAATAGAAAGTAAACAATTAATTCGTGTGATAACGCATATGTTACAAATAATTTCCAGATTATCCATATTTTTTGCTTAAATATTAAAGGAACCGTAATTCGCTGGTAAGAATCTTTTGACGAAATGTAATGCACATTTTCTGATTATATTAACTTATTATATTAACAGATTCTTCAAATAGTTTCCAAAACTAACTTTGCAATCCATTTAGCCGAGCATTGTATTATTATGATTCGTTATGGGTATAAATGAATGGGAAATGAGTATTGATGCAGTCGTACAATATATTGCATTTGGCAAATGTTATTATTATTTTTAATTATAAATACAATGCTTCGGTGATCAGTTGTTCAGTGTTATTTATCAGTTTTATTTAATCAGTTATCTAATGTTTAATAACACAGTTTTATTATGAGTTTCTGCTTTTCTTTACGTTAGTAAGAGTTGACCTTCTTCATCAAAACGGTAACGTTACCAACCTACAACAAAGCTGTAAAAAAAATACCATTATACTAGAAAAATTATTAATATTATAAATATTACTGTAATTATTATTAATTTAAAAATATAGGTAATAGATGTAATAGTATAAAAGAACTGCAAAACAATACCCATTTTTAATAGAAATTGTTATTAATTGTTGCACGTCTAAAATAAATAACTCCAGAAACATGTTTTACATAAAACGTTTCATATATTAGTTGTAGAACAACATTAGAACAACAAAAACAGTACAAATGCCTACTAGGTGTATAATACATACACAAGTTCTACTATACTATAATCTAAAACCTGGTCACCCCGTTTCAGTATAACAATACAAAATTAGCTACGACATCGATATCATGATTAATACTCATCTCCAATATCATTAATTACTTTCTTTAGCCATTTCCCTGAGATTCAAGGATTGTGCAAGAAGAACAAAAAAGGAAGTACGCCAGCATCGTCTATCAGATGTTATGCAAGAGAGAGGTTTCATCCACAGTACCTAGTGCCATTGTCATACGCCTATATTTCTATTGGAAAATTTATCATTTTTCATAGATTAAAAAAGAATAAAATAACAAAAACCATGCATGGATAAACTATAATTATGTAATGAATCAAAAGAGATTTTTATGAGAAGTGTTTCATTATAATAAATATAATTCGTTATTCTAATATTTTAAAAAAATCAGAACTATTTTTTATGAAAACATTTGAATGCACGGTTGATAGTTCAAAACTAAAGGAGGTACAATTATTTTAATTTTGACTTGTTCGTAATTGACTTAAAATAATTTCAATTACAATAAATAATAACAAGTTTGAATTGACTTATCGTTCTTTCATTTCATTCGTTTATTTCTTCATTAAATAGTAGTTGTTGTACTGAGAATAAAAAAATTCTCAACAGAATTTTATTGATTCTCACACATTACTTTACCCATAATTCAGAATTGTCAGATAAGCACTAATTCTGAAGGATTTGCCGTGCATAGAGCCGAACAATAAAACACAACCAACTTCTGGCAAGCGAAACCAACAAAAACACTTAAACAAAACTTTCATCGCTACGGTTCACCAGGTCTGGGCCTCATTCGGGCAGCACAATAGATGAAATGTTGTTTTGATAACTCGTAATGGCTACCATCAGCGCTGCATTACGAAAGCCGCGCATGTTGCATGATATCCCAGGCGAGTAAAGGCGAACATAACTAACAGTTGGCAAGCCGTTTCTTCGCAAACTTTCGACCGCCCGGTGGTCCCCGGTGGTGAATGCGATTCCTCGCACAAACTTGAGTGCCAGGGGTGCAGAAACGTGCTTCCCGCGACACGACGGCAACACCGTTGTAATTCCATCGATAATAGACCAAATGCATAATGAATTACACACCCATTAACGTGAATGTGGCAAGCTTACCCAAATCGACCCATATAATATTTATATTCACATTACACTGTACCCGACGGACGGTTGCCATACCATTGCACGTCTCTCGAAGCCCAACCAGAGTAATGCGAACCTAGGACACCCGGCACCGAAGGTCAGGAAAAGCGAAACACGAGACACACACACACAAACACACGCACAAAAGATGAATCCTCATGGCAGAGTGTAGAGAAAAAAAACCTGAAAAAAATTGTCTGTGTAAAGGGCCGGCGAACGCGTGGATTACGCTAAACGTCGACTATTCCGTTTCGAAGGCGTTCTCCCAGCATCCTCCCGTCCGATGCTCAACCTCACCCGCGAACCGACGTCTTTCGAGCGATATACGACCGGTCCATTACTGGAGCCATCCTTCGAAATCAACCAGCCATCGTCATAAGAGCCGCCATACATCATTCACATTTCGATGGCCCCTCCGGGAGTACAACTTTTCGCCGACCGCCGACACTTGCTCGTGTGTGGAAAAACCACCACACCACCACCACCAGCCGTTCACCGGGGAGCGGTTATCCTTTCATCCTTCCCGTGGTGCTTTTTTCTCGCCGTGTTTATTTTTTTCCCCTCTATTTTCACTCCAGCACCTCCAGTTCCTCGTCTTTTGTCACGCTTCTTCATCGCCAAGTGCTCACGGTGCTTACCATACGTTCGGCGCACATCGTTTCCCCTCCGTCCACTATTCGTTATCCATGGTCTACGCTCAATCTCCACCCCGGGTGGGAAAAGAATGCTCGACACCATCGGTGTCGGATCGGAAAATTCGCATCGCCTACTTTTGCCACGCGCGAGACACGAAGCCGGACGCATACCTGCCGCCAAGCCAGCCAAGCAGTTGCGATGCAAAAGCAGCCTCCAGAATGGAAACTAAATTACTCGCTATTATTTCTGCTCAACGCGCCGGCATTCATCATTTTCCGCAAAAATAAATGGGCTTCCGAAGCGACTTCCGCCTCCCTGCCCACAGCAAGAAACAGCGCCACCGTGCGAAAATGGAAATGTTTTCTTGCCTTTGTTTATAAATGTGTTTGCATGTGTGTATGTGTGTAAGTGTGGTGTGCCCTTTGCACCTAAAACCACAAACCTCCCGCATACGCTGAGTGGGAAATGGATTTCACGCGCTTCTTAACTCCCCCACCCAACTCGCGTGATACGGCCCTGCTGTGGGGAAGAGATTTTTTTTTTGTGTTGCTATGGAAACGAATGGTTTGATTTCATCATTTCACCTAGCCGGCTGAGAGGGGAAAACCGTGCGGGGACTAAACTAAAACCACGACAAAATCAAAGGCATCACGGACGATTTATGAGGATTGCCTGTTGTTCCTGGGCCTCGGGCGGGTTTCGTACGTCTAGAGAACGGTCCATTCACTCATTCACGGATGGGTTGCAGACGAGTTGAGAACACTTGACTTACAATCGTGGAATCTCGGGGCGTGTGTTTGTTGTTATTGCTTCTGTTGATGGTTTTGCCCGCTACCACCGCCACCGTGCATCCGTGGTTTCGTGGCTCCCGCGAGGCACGAACGAATCACGGCAGAGCTATATACCCCTCAAGTGGTTCTGGCACAAACGGAAGAAAAGCGAACGAATGGTGTAGCACTGCTGAACCGTGCCGAAACCTCCAGGACAGGACTCGTGGGCAGAGGAATCAATTTTATAGAAAGCTTTTGCCCCGCGGAGGAATGAGATCAAACTAGGATTCGTCATTCGCTCGATAGGAGATATAAAAACGGCTGCTCGGAGCAGTCAGTAGACGTGCACATAAATGCTCGATTGGCAAATGGTTCTAAAACAACCGAAAAACCATCCCACTATCAGTCATGCGCATGGTACCGAGAAATCCGACTAGTTGAGTGTTTTTTTTTTCTATTTCTTCCAGCTGTATTTCAATTAAATACTTACACACAGCGTGCTGGGAAATTTGCTAGCTGCATCCGCATTGAACGGTCCGTCTGGCAACTATTCCAATATTGCCTGCTTTATTCCAAACGAACCGCTCTCACTTTCCGTACGATAAGCAGCAACACATTGACAAATGTAAACTTTGAATGTTTCGATCTCGTTTGTCCCATCGTCAAACCATCGAAGTGTGCTGTGGATCCGCTTACAACGCCGAACCCCCAATCACCCGAGTGTATGTGCTCGAAAGGGTTTCCGGGCGAGCTGTTTTCAAAACTCTGCCAGCCCCGGACCGGGGCAACAGCCGAAATCACTGGACCACAAATGCAAGGCCAAACCGCAAAGTAGTGTTCATTGTGACATGCTTGTTCCGATTTTTCGCTCCGTTGCGATCGTCGACCGTAACTAACCCGCACATTTTCCCAAATCCCTTCATCCTCTTTTACGACACGACTGCACAACGGTCAGTGTTTTTTTGCCTTCCGCTTCACCGGGGCTGGTGAAGGACAAGCAGCCAAGAAAAAACCGCACGAACTCGGGACCGATGCTGGCAGCACTTCAGGATTTCGATTTTCCAACCGAATACTATTTTGTCGGTCACTGTTTTGTAGGGTTTGAGCTGTTTCGGTTTGAGTTACATTGAATTGCACCAGCGGCTGCCGAGGTCCTATCATTCCTCCAATCCCGTACGCGTGTGTATGTGTAAGCAATCACTGTATGATTTACTGCTGTGATTGTGCATTCGTCGCTTTTCTGACCGCAGACCGAACGGTCTCTGATCTCGGTGCACTTGACCACCGAGATGAAGCGGAAGTGCAATAACTCATCAGCGTCATAATCATCATCATCGTCATCACTGAAAGTTCAGATGCTGCTGATGCAGCATTATTCAAGCGAAAAGTTTGATCCACCCGTGCCGCAATCGATTCCCGGTGCACAGGAAGCATGATTGATAATGGTGCTCCGTCTGAGTTTAACTTTAACTGTGTTTCAAAATCAATCGAAAGGATGTTATGTTTTAAAATCTTTACAGCAATAAATTTTCAAAATGAGATAGAGTCTATTTATATTTTTGATTCAATAATCTCAGTAAGGGCTTTCTAACTTAATTTAACTCGCTACTGTTAGGCAGAACAAAGTAGAAGGAGACGGTAAAATTAGATTATGATCCTGAAACCATTGCTAATATCTTTACGTTTTCCGATCGAAATGATACAAAAATAGACTAAATGACATTTTCTCGTTGAATGTCAGTCGAAATGATGATTAGAGCCGATATTTTATTAGTGTACGTTTCATGATGACAATATTATTCAAAATCGTTAGACATTTTTGTGGATAATTCTCGACTAAATATTTGAACACATAATGAACATTACAGTGGTTGTTGAAAAATTTTGTAGTGATATCTCACGAATCAGTGGACCATACAGATAGAGCTTTAGATTAATACTGTAGAATGTACTATGTCTAGCTTGCTAATTTGACCGAGATCATACTATCTACATGGACCTTTCCAGTTAGTTGGTATATAAGTTTCCGCTCCCCTTCGGACCTTTTCCTCCTTTCCATAAGAGATTTATCGGTTACGGGCGTGTGAAATAGTTTACGATGCCCGTTACACCTATGTAAACTATTTGTTGTTCAATAAAAAGTATTTTGTCAGTTGTGCTCAAATTCCAAACCCCATTTAACACATAGTTGTTCTTTTGGATAAATAAGCCACGTTTTTCTCTAAATAAATTTCCCCAATTGTAGTCATTCCAGTCTTGATCACACCTTAGCCTTAGAAGTAGTCACTCCTTGCAAAGAGGAGACTGCTCAAAAGGATTTGTGGTTCTTGAAAACAGTCTTGAAATGCAGTTCCTGAAGTTCGTAATTGGAGGAAAGTATCGTAATAAGCTTTAAAATTATAAATAGTCTATTCCTTCACAGAAATGTATGTAATTTTTAACTTTATATCGATATAGAGCTCAATCCACCGATTCAAATCATGATATCAAATTTACCAATGATATTATGATTGTTCAACAAAACACCTTTAATTCAAACGGTTGCGTACCGTGGTGCTGTGAAAACTTACTTATATGTGAGCTTTTAAGCATTACTGTTCGCGTTTGAAAGCTACCAAGGTATTGGAGCTTTTATAGCATCCTTAGCTTTCACTTCAAATCGAGGAGCAAAATTCAATTTCAGCACATGCGCAGTAAACCATCACTTTGACAGTTCAATGTTCCTTTATTTTATACATTAGAGAACTTTGCCAGTTTAGTTGCTCTATTGTATATTACAACTACACATGTCTATTGCATGAAAAAGACAGCAGTGTGTAGCGTGAATGTTTTCTCACTTCCAATTTAAAGCTACAATTTAACTATACTCGTTACAATTTCATATCACTACAAAATCATGACGATTTTCGGCAACATAAAAGAATCCGTGCCTGACAACTAGATTGTCAAACGGATGTTCCGCTCTCGGACTCTCTTGCCACTGTTCGGCTCTCTTTCGTTTTCGCCGAAACGATTGTCATTGTTACACCAATACAATCCTGCACGCTAGGAATCTACACCAAACGCGTCCTGCACACCACGGCCAGACGATTTGTCACGCCATTAGAACGGGACGGTTTACTACGCAGCATTCTGTAAAACTTAAATCCCAAGCCATCATCAGTTCTAGCCTGACCAGCCATCCCGGTGCTTGTAGATTTATGTTTTGTAAATACCAGAGTCGTGCTCGTTTGCGTTACTTGTGCTTTTGCCACTCGAAGGGAAAACCCTGCGGGAGAGGTTCAGTCGCGTTCGGCAGCTCGGTTGAAACAGCATCTTCAGCCAACAATCAGCTGACGGGTGTATTATCTTTGTTTCCTGCAAAATTCGTCACGCTGGTCGTGAAATAGTGTGCAGTAGGTGCGCGTCTCGCAAGCGGAAAGCTGCTAAACGAATGAGAAAGTATCCTCACGGCGAGGAAAGTCCGTGATAAACAAACGCACTGGGAGGCGTTGTAAGTGTGTGTATTGATTTTCCACGCGAAAAGTATGACCCTACCGAAGCTTCACCGACGAGCTGGCGAAATTTGTATGCAGAGTACCGCCGAAAATTTGGCAGTGATCCTACCCCGAACCCGTGCACTGCATTGAATCCGTTTATCTTGGTAAGTGCATGCAGCCATTGGTCTCCTTCCACCAATTTTTCGTACGATTATTATGATCGCTTAGTTGTTCAGTAGGTTTGTGTTTTTTATTGTTCTTTTATGAATCTGTTCGTTTTCGGAGTGTGCAGGAACTAGCAGTAGGTAGTAATTTGCAGTATTGAACGCTTGGTAGAACGTTTATTAGCTTGTTAAGTGATGACATTACATCCCGTTGCAGACATACTTACGCTACCACCCGTATTCGTCAAAATTTTTTTATTTTTCGCTGCTACCATAGCATCAAAGCTTGCGAGAAAAAAAAAATATCTCCCGACAATGTGCCATTTCAGTGTCAGTTTCGAAGCTGGAAGGTGTGAACACGTTACGACAATGTGTGCATCTGTTTGTGTGTATCTGTGTCATCGAGGTTGTGTACTAGCAACGCAAGCTCTTCCCTGCAGTGGAAAGGAAATGCACGCGCTAGGTGTTGTTCGTGTGAAAGAGACCGCAAGCCGTGAGACTTATCTCCATTTTCTTCCCATATCCTTTCCATCGTGCCAGGACGAACGTACCGTTTGCTGTGTACACTAACTGGGAGAGGATATTATATTTCTCGAAACCGTGGCTGCTTAGTCACACCAACACATACGCCGTTACTAAGAGCACTTAATTAAACCACCACCCACCGGAGTCCAACCCCGTCCGCCCGTGGACGGGATCCGCGTGAAGCGGTCCGAAGAACGCTTTTTGTTTGGCAAACGTTTTTCCGCCTCCCATCAAACCGTGCAACCGTGCGGGGAACGTTGGGATATTTGATATATGATGAATTATCACTATTACATTGCTGACAGCTGAGCGTGGATAGAGTGTCTGTGTGTAATCAACGTTACTTCATTGTTTGTTTGTTGTTTTTGTCGATAGTTCTTTCTACCGAACGAATATACTATGACTCAAGAGTGGCTACATCAGCGACGTAATTTTCTAGCAAAGAAGTGCACATGTGTCTATCGATTCGATTTCTATGCAGCATAAGAAACAGTTTTCACGTAATATATTAACTTTCTTAACATCTTTGTTAATCATATGGTTAACATAAAATAAATCATAGTTTTTATACATCAATAGTTCGTTTGCGATATTACAGGACCTCTACAAAACATATCTCCAAGTCACGTTTCCGTTTGCAAAAAAATGTGATTATAACTTGCCTGATGCAAAACATTCACATGGATTCCTTCCTAAAATATGATTTATATATTTTTTTTTATCTCTAAACATTGTACTATTAATCTATATGCTATATTTCTTCAACCCACCTAACAATTAACAAAGTCATAATTATATCACAGGTGCTACAGTGAAAAAGAATAACCTTCCTCCTCGTCACTTTTGCACCTCTAAAGACTGTATCATTTTCAAATTCTAAAAACATTCATAAAATATTCATGCTTGCATCAACTGTATGCATCAGCGGAATAAGATTATTTAAATCTTGTAAAAAATAATTTACTGGTTTTAGCGAAAATTTTCTTCCCGTTTTCCTTTTGTATGTGGAAATATGTAAAATGATCCATTTAATCTAGGAATTTAAGCTTTTTTAATATCATAGGATTGGTAGATCAGGAATCACACAGTGTGTTATTATGTAAAGAATATTTAAAAGAAAAGGAACAATTATTTATTTAACTGAGATTTATTTCTAACTCAATTAAGAAAAATATTGTCCTTAATTGATTGAATATTATTTTTCCCACATTCGCACATTGTTTGAATGCGCCCTACTCAACTTATCTTATTTAAAAACATAAAATCTTCTTCATCGAATACACTCCGGTAACATGTATTGCTAGCAGAGCTGCGTGAAGCGTCGCGGTTGACGCCAGCTTATCGAAACTATAAATCACCACACCGATCCATCAGGGCTAATCAATCCTTCAAAAGGATATACCGTAACTAAAACTTTGACGACAGCGAATGAATGAGTGGATAATGCGTGGTTTTTGCACCACACGTCCCAGCGGAGAGCGGAAAACGACTTAAAAGCTGGAAACTTTTTGAGCCCTCTCGACATTGTCAGGCCCGTTGAAAGGATGTCGCTAAAAACGCGGGCGAAAATAAGCTGTGTCATTACGTTAGTTCACGAGTTCCGCCGCCGTCAACAGCCTCTCGTGTTGTCCTTTGGGTACAAAGTGCGCACCGCGGGGTATTAGTGTGTCCTTGCTGTGCGGGGTGAGGAAAGGAAGATGCAAAAGGGGATCACCGAAGGGTAAGTACCACCGTAACGCCGGTGGTTTACGATGTAAATGCCGGGCCTCTTGTCATTCATGGAAGAGAACGTCCTTATTCAAGAATGCATTAGCTATTTGAAAAGCACTTGACCCCAAACATTTTTTGTTAGTGTAGTCTTGCCACACTCTCATAATCGGCGTAAAGCTCCTTTGCATCGGGTGACTATTTCGCTGGCACCGGCAGGTTCCATAAATACCATATCCGGAATAATATGGAGTAAATTTTAAGTACTCTTTTCCAAAAAAAAAATTTGTTTTCCGCCTTAGCCTGAAGTAATAATTCTTATGCTTGGACATAAGAAAATATGCTATCCTTCATAGCCTACTGATGTTGACTGTGTCAACGGTCATATTGACTGCTTTTACCATCGTCAAACCCGCGTCAGCTAGGCTCCGTAGGCCGTTGTTATGGCAGCAAACTTGTAGCCTCGGCCACCATCGCTGCGGTAGTAGCCTCTCGTGTACTTCCAACATGATTAGCAGGATCCTATCCAAGCAAACATAGGCAAACTACACAACCACTACAGCCCTCTGCACTTCCCAGGTTCAGCTCGTGCGGAAACCGGCACGTTTCGCACTACATTGCTAGCTGCTTCTCGTTTTCGGACCGTAAACGAGTAAACTTTTGAAGGACGAGCCCCACCAGATAATCGATATCCGATGTCAGGAAGAGATGCTCTACGTTAAGTTTTTTTTTTTGTTTTTCTTCGCCACAACCTGAGTTGATGGTTGGCCTCGTTTTGCTAGTTTTACCAGGAACTGAAGGTGTGGAGTCGTGCTGCAGGGATGCCGGGAAAAAGTTGACGAGCGTGTTTTCGATTCCGCTCCGAACACGCGCTAATGCTGAGCGTTGCTTGTAAGCTACGATGGAAACGGTCATAGTCTGGTCGCAGTGACAAGTGGAGTAAACATTTTTACGGTGGTTATTTATTTTTAAAACGATTGGTAGTGCTGCAAACTACACATTACTTCTCTTTAATGATCCCTGATATGCTTAAAAAAACTGAAACAAAAACATTTTGGTGTCTATAAACATAAAAATGGGCCATTGATTGTAGGTTTCGTGCGCAGCCCTGTTCGCATACGAACAAAAAAAAAATAATAAGCATGATAAAATCGGGAGCAATTGCTGCGATTGAACGTTCATCATATCGATCATATCAACCCCACTGACACTCACACACCAGCCGATGGTACGTTTAAGCTCCGCTTCTGCGTTTGATTATTTTGCTGCGAGATTTCCCTTTCTTCCTCAACTCCCTCCACCAGGTGCGTTCACCCACGAGCACCATGAACGCGACCAGGAACCCAACGGCGAGAAAGAAATACAAGTAGCGCATTTCCTCCAAACCGACCGAGCTGTAGCCGGCGTTCCGATTTTCACACTGCGGTTTCTGGTGAATCCAAATGATGTTGAACCGCTTGATTATGCCAACCTCCCGCTGCCACAGCAACCGCTGGCGAATCAGCTCCCGGTACTTGCTACCCTTCACGATCGGTATACCGAACGGCGGCAGCTTGATGGCTTCCAGTTCCTGCAATTTGCACACCTCCTCCGGTGCAAACGTTTCCTTTATCACTTTGTAGGCAGCGTTCACTTCCGCCTGCCTCCCGGGGACAACACCAAGTATCGAATTAACAGCTAAATCCACTTCCGTCGCTGCCGGGCTTTGCTTGCCCCGTCCGACTCACCTCATAGGCGTACATTTCCTGTTTGACGCGAGCGATTCCCTCGTTCGGCTCGCTGAACGCCCGTTCACCGTGCGGTTTGATCTTCTTCCGATACAGCTCCTGTACGGCCGGGTCCTGGGCCTCCTGATAGTACACCCGACCGTAGCTCGTGTCCATCACACCGGCCTGCAGTGGCGAACGTACCAAATCGGCAACGGTCGTGATGGCACTGCTGGGGCTCTGCAACAGGGCCACAATACTGGCCGAGTAGGACGTGAGAATGAAAAAGCTGGTCAGCTGCAAGGAAAACATTAGCAACCGTGTGCCGTTGAAGTGCGGCACTAGCTCGTAACCCCGCTGGCACATGGTTCCGATGATGAAGACTAACGAATCGATCGGTGTGAACCGCTGCTCACCGACGCCCAAGCATCGCCAAACACCGACCATCGATACCCAGTAGACGGCCATCATTGCGAAACAACACAACCACACACCGACACTGAACGGCAGCTCGAATATGTTCGCGACGATCGACAGCGGTGGCTGCCGGAAGATGATGCTGCTTCGAATGATCAACGACACGCACATAAAGTCGACCACCTGTAGGCGTTCGGTGCGCATCAGACACCCCAAACAGCCAAGCTCGATCGAGTGGTTCTGAAATTTGCCCATCACTCCACTAAACGTCCCGTTGTGCTGGTAGCCCACCTTGTCCACCTGTACCATGTTGAGCGTAAAGTTGAGATCGTACATCAGCTCCTTGATAAACGGAAAGTTTGCCTTCGTGAACAAGTCGTGCACATCGTTGCGATCGTCCATTCCTTTGAAGTATTCCGGGGAAGTTGTCTATCAAATGAATCAAATCCAATCGAATGAAACGGTTCATTATCTACGTGAAATTTTATCTTTTAAATCTTCGTCCATTCGTAAGTCAAGGAAATCGGTATAATTCACTTAACGGCTGGTCGTATACTGGTACTGTGGAACCGGTTTTTCACAGGACGTGATTGGTACCGCAATCTCATGTGGATACATCGTTCTCTTATTCTGTTGAAATAATCTTCATACCTGTTGTTAATGTTAATAATGCTAGATTTTAAGGATCGATTGTTGGATAGATAACTACTATTTGAAGTTCCATTCATATGTTGCCTATCGTTATAAATTTTCTTGACATTTTAATACTGAAGCATTTTTTTGGTAGTGACGGCCTGGTCGTATTGCTTATAATTAGTTTACAATTTGTGATCATTTGGTTTGCTGAGTTCAATTTACTGGAACATAATTGAACATTTCCTTCCAATAGTGACACCTTATTCCGGGACACCTGAGGCATTTGTTAATGTTAGAAAATTATACCTTCAGATCGGTGGATTTTTATGCGTATTAAAGTTGTATAATTCCAATTATTGGTAACCATACTTGTGCCAATTTTTTTTAATTTTACTAGCTCTTGTAGGAAGAATATCAAAACCAATTATTTGGTTAGATTAAAGAAAACTGTTGCGTAGCATTTGAAACCCATGAATTGTCCTTTCAAAAATCCAAAGTTTGTTCATAGATGTATTCAATATTTCATTTGAAGTAACTAAAGTCCACGAAGAGTCGTATTCTGGAAACTGGCAAATTATTAACTTAAAATGGATGTTTCTAATTTTGAGTTTTATATTTTGAACCTATGCCTCCCCTTATTGTGTGCATGATATTCAAGTTTCAACAATGCAGAATGTTTTATGTTTTAGTTATCATTGTTACTCTACGATTATGATGAAGTATGAGAAAAATTAAAACGAATAAGAATCTGAAATTTAGACGTAAAACTAAATTATTTGGTATATAGTTAGATGATTTTAGAAATCACGTTTTTTTAGAAAAGGATATTCGTTCTTCTGATCTCTTTTCTTCTTGGTATTATTATTCGAATTTTGGCGGAAAGACCTACCCAATTATGCATATCATGTACGGACAATGAGTCTGATTTATAATGCCATTGCAGACTATTTACATAGAAAGATCCAGTCCAAAAGGAACTGTGATACCAATACTGTAAAGTGGGAATTTTATTTTATATAAAATGTCTCCATGCCAACTCACTAACAAATTTATGGAAACAATGAATAAGTGTAGATCATAGAGAGAGATTGATTGATTGCGAGATGATTCAATTACGCTATGTTGGGTTTTGATGGAACTTTGCATCATATATACTGCATGTATAATAATTCTTATCAAGTTGCCCCAATATAAAGATAATCTGAATCTATTCGAACGACTTTATCGACAATCCATCGCTTGTATTGGTGCATCAATTTCTTCCCATAATTTAACATTGATGAAACGAGCTAAGGTACTGATTATCACGTACTTACCGCAGTTCCACATGGCATGGCGAACCCCTGCAGATTGCGACGTTGCTTAAGATCTATTCCCCGAAACAGCGTTCGTTCATCGGACCGTGCACGTCCCACAACAGACGGTACGTACTTGGAGGCAATGCCGGCCACCGACAGTAGTGCTTTCCGATAGGGTTTGAAAACTTCACGTAGCTCCCAGCCACCTTCAGCACCCTGGAACGCTATCACAACGTTCGTGAACGGCATCAGCTCGAGCGTGCGAAATCGTTCATTGTACAGCAGTTCCAGCTGTGGCGGTAAACGATCGGTGCTTTCGGATTCAGGCACGCGTTTTTCCAGAATTAACCAGTAAACATTTCCCAACAGAAGCTTGTTTACTGCCCGCTCCTGTAGGAAGGGTGAGTTCGAAATTGAACAATAAGTAACGAGCTCGCAGTGAACTCGGTTTAGTCAGCTCACATCTTGCCAGATCTGAGATATCGCCAACTGCCCACACGTTGCATCGATTAACAGTCCTCCTTTGGATATTCGATTGGGAAACACTGCACCGATGGAGGTGTCGCCTACTTCGATGAATTTTACCATCAACCCGGCTTTCGTTATCGAGCGAAAAAAGTCATATCGCTCAGCATAATTCCAGCAGTGGAAAACTGTCACCGATTTCACGTTTTTCACTCGATAATAGTCCAGTGCGAGAGCACTCACATCTTGATGCCATGAGCCCTCGGACGCAATGCTTACCCAAAACAGTGGAAAACACATCCATAGCACACTCTTACCCAGCGTACTTTTCATGGTTTGCTACAATTCTTACGCTCCACGACCATTCAGGTGTTGAGATCGCCAACGATAACATCTTCCAAGCGTCCTGAACCCCGTAGTATTTATATGCGCCTGGTGAACAGAGTACTAATAATGTCATTATGAAAATCGCACAATTATTGTAATGAAGGCAATTCGTACGCGTATTTGCAATATTCAACGACCACCTCATCTACGTAAACCTTTCGAATCCCATACACTGTCGAATGCCTGTTGGTAGATAATTGAAACGTTTTCCCGAAATTTTCTGAAACATCCGTAGTACTTACTCGTTTCATTTTTTAGCATTTCAGTGCCATGGATTGTATCAATTGTGTGCGTTTCTTCTCCCAATCAATGCTTCAGTTTTGCCCTTTTTGTAGCTCGCCCCGTGATACTTAATGCTTGCGATTTTTATTATTATACTCAAACGGGATAGTCTCTTAAAAAATATGTCTAATCGATACTTTTTCCGTAGGATCAGTGAATCGAATTTTGAAATATTTATCGATACAACATGGCTGTCCTATATGACAAGTTTTCGTTCGCGTGACATGTTTTCGTTTGAGTATAATAGTGACAACGTATACGTATGACGACACACACCCATATGCAGTCTTGTCTTGCTTTTATGTTTGGTTCTTAACTAGCCATCTTTCATCATTTTATCATTTTCCATTCTTCTGGTACTGTTTCCAATAATCTTTCACTAGCGCTAGTAACTTTGATCTTGTTTGACCGTATTTGACGCATTTATCTTACTTTCGCTTTCACCTCTGTCTATTATGTTTACCTTATCTCTTCAATATCCTTTACTTTACTTCCAGTTTTTGGGTACTCTCTGAGTCGCTACTCCTACCTTTGTTACCTAGGTCAGAAAAGTTCAACTGGCGGCCCAAAGTTAACAGAGCAAACAGACAGATAGTGAACCCGGTACCGCACGTTGCAATCGCCGTCAACCAAGCGCCTCTCGTTCTCTTTCATGCAATGGCTCCCTTTAAGCTTAAGTTCCGCATGGGTAGTGGGTCATCGCGTAGTACCTCTCAGGAGCAGGATGTCGTAGTAGATAGCCAATCCAATCCCGTCGGACCTCTTTTAAACAGTGCGAACGCAAATGATTATGGTAGCAGCACCACCCTTGATTCAGAGCAGAATAACGATAGCCTTGTGTCGATGAGCAACGATCGGCGCGCCTTAATACTAACCAGTAACACTATCGACGAACCAATACTAGGTAATTGGCCCGAGCCAAGTCCGCGCGGGCTTATCACGCGGGCTGGTTCTGCTACACACACGCTATACAAACCATCCCGAACCCTCATACCCAGTTTACTCCTCGGCAACACTCTCAAGCGCAATTTCGCAACCACGACCGGAGCTTCGTCTGCCACTTAACGATCATTTTCCTTGCAGGATATGACAATCCTTCGCTTACCAACACGGAGCCAACGAATGTTATACCACTAAGCCCACCGCCATCGTACGAGCATGTGCTAGAGGAGGTAAGTGTCTGCGGTTGCTATGATCAATGCAAATGCTTTGTAAGGACACGCTTTAATTGTTATTCTCCAAAGAATCGCCTCGCCGCATTAGATAAAGAAAACAACCGAACATCGTTACTAAACCTATCGCCGACTGCACTGGGCTACGAAATGATGTCGAACAACCAACTCGCTGGCACTGAGAACCAGCAACAGCCTGGCACGGAGCAGGACACGCCCGGTGAGACGAGAAAACAGGAGTCCATCGATTCGTCACTGTACACGTGCAGCTCCACGACAACTCCGTCGCAGGAGAATTTGCTTACCTGTACCGGATCCTGCGATCCACTGTACCAGATGAACTGCAACGAGGGTTTGCAGAATTTAAGTATGTTAGACAGACAGCGACTAGCCACGATAACTTTGAACCCCACTTTTGTTGTGCTTTACAGCTGAAGAAATGGAAACCATGGCCATCGATGAAACGTGTCTTTCGAACGAAAACCAAGAAACACTGTCGATGGATGAGGAATGCAGCTCGTACAGCAATTCGCAGCCGCTCTACGATCAGCACACCGCCCCGAAGGCGGAGGTGAAGGGTCCGGAGATACTGTACAAATCGAGCAAACAGCTGTACAAAGCCGTCGCCAAGGAGTGTGGCATCACGTGCAAGATGTCCGATCAGTGTCGCTGTTTGGACTGCCAAAGCCGATACTTCGACTGTGAATATGATCAGGTAAGGTGCGGGGTTTACTTTAAACGAGCACTATTGGTAACGCAATTCCAACTCCTTCCCCCGCAGAACGAGAACGAAAAAACTGATGGAGGATTAGGTGCTGGTACGCCAATGTTCATCAGTGAGGTGATGCACGGTACCGCGTGCACTATTCTCTAAATCTGCAGCAGATTCATACTCCTATCTTCCTAGACAACGTTAGCACTAGTGAAATTAACGCCGGGCTCTGTCGAAAGACGTGTTTCCATCGGAATGCAGCAGACAAATCGACTCCTGAGCAAGTGATACGATCAACCTACCGGTGGAGTTGAACAAACAAGAAAAAAAAACCCCACACTCTGCCCATAAAAGCGCACACACTCCACTGGCGGTCGGCTCCAGCAGGGCGCTGCTATGTTGTCCGTGTTTATCCCACGCAAACACACACCCAACACCCAACACCTGCACACCGTTCAATGGCGCGCAAAACGCTACCAACCTACCATAGGATAGTTAGATAAGTATAGACACATCGATGGCCTTCAATAACTTGCGTTAATGATTCTTAGGGCTAAAGATTATTTCCCCACGAATTTTTACATCGACGGTGTGACATCGAGATTTGGATAAAGGGTTTTGTAACCGAACGACGCGGCACCAATACACCGGATGGCCAGCGTTTTCTTTTTTCCTTAATTGACTCAAATGGTGATACTACTTTTGCAGCGTACACGTGCGTGTAAAATGCATATAATGACTAACATTAATGTTTAGTATATCCTATACTAGTACAGTAACAGTAGTAAGACAAAGTATGTGTGTGATAGGAAGGAGCAGAGAGAAAAAGAGAACGACAAAAGCCATACGTTCTGATTGTAAATTCATACCAGTACCAACAAAGCCATACTCATTTTGTTTTCCAATGTTTTTCTTTGCTCATTTAAAATTGAAAAAAAACGGACTATGCCTCTCACACAAGAGCACGTGGTTTCCCATTTTTGACAGCTGAACTAGTTATCTATCTAGCTGTATCAACCGTCACTATAGCAAAAAAGTTGTTGGTTTCGACCACCTAACTAAAGGAGCATGCTTGTTTCAACTACCTTCTAATAAAATGTGATTGTCTCGGATTCATTGAGCTATTCCAGAAACTGACGTTTGGTTTAACGAAATCATCACGAAATCGGGAAAGGAAACAAACTCACTTAAATTGAACGCTGACAACGGAACTCACTATATATGTGCATATATTTTTGTAGAAAAAGTAAGAGCGTGTGGATGAAGTATGAATACAAACTTGGTACTGATATGGATACAAATATATTTACACAAAGCAAAATTGCGCAACAGCAAACAAACGTGCGAAAGCTGCACAGTAAGACGCAGAGACGATTGAAACCAAACCCTTTACCGTGTGAGTATTGAAATTAATTTTATTGGAAGCAAACTACTTAACTGTCACACACCTAGGCTTTAGCGGATAAATTGGAGCAGACGTTCTGAAGCATCCAGTAAAATTCGGTCTTTACTCGATTCATCTTTAACAACAGCAACAAAATTACTCTCTCGTTGGCAATTACCATGCAATCGAGGGTAACTTTACGGTCTGCGGTGCATTGCAAGGATGCGAACGTGATGCCTAGAATACCAAATCAGTGTACTGACCACGGTGGCTGCCGTTACTGTAAACCATTCAATTTACACGGGTCAATGCGAAACCGCCAATGCCGTAGTTTATTAACAAAGGAAGAAATCATACAAAAAAAAACTCATGCTAACACTTATGGAAATATATTGACGGTACGTGCCGTGGGAAACTCGTTTCTATTGCGAATGCGAAAAACAAAAGTAACTAACACAACGCAGCCGGGCATCGGGCACTAATCAACCCAATGGCGAATAAACTAAAAACGATACTAAACTACACACACAGAACGAACGATTCAAACTTACCGACAGCATTGTCGCACGGTGCCGTGATGCAAACTGTATCCTATTTTATTACCTTCTCCCATTTCACGGTATGTTAACCTTTGTTCAAAAGACAACGTATCGGTCTAGCAGCAACAGGTGTAATTTTTAATAAAAAATAACTTGATTGTCCTGTTACTACATCGGTGTACAAAAAAAAGTAAACAAACAAAAACAGAAATGGTACGTTACGTGAATTTGCAACGAAATTTATGTTCGTAACACAACTAAAGTTAGCGAAATAAAAACCAATGCACTAAATAAAGGAAATTGTGAAATATAACGTTGTTTTCTGATGTTCCGTTCATATAATCGCACCGAACAAACAGAAAGAAATAATAGGAAGCTATTTTGAAACTCTGCATAAGAGTCTAAGCCTGCATAAGAAGTCAGCAAAGTAGCCTACGATTCCGAAAGGAACACAGAACACTTGTTCTGTCGAACCATTTTTTGTTCATGTCGGAAATTGATATCGATATTTAATAAACGGGAACGTTAACAGATTTTTTGCTTATATCGGAGTGGCGAAAAATTTGCCTTTCCAACTACTACTTTCCGACACTAAAGGAGACGGATTTTGATCCTTCATGTTCTTTTGTGTGCGTCTTCGTTTTGGCTCGGTTTGTCGGAAACAATTGTCCGGTTCCGAACACATATATAGCCATGACAAAAGCCACAGCCATATAGCCATTTATCTCACACGAAGATGTCAAGCTAAGTCTCTGATAATTGTCTCTCTACATGGTTGGTATAAATACTCAAAAAACTAGCTCTAAACGTTACCAGCCCAGTGACAATTTAATGTCAGCTGGAAGTTTGGACTACCAAACATCTATCATTATCAATACGGAATAAATCGAGAGAACCCATCAGATAAAATACTCGGAGATTATTTTAGATGACAATCTAAAATTCTGCGCTCGCGTTGGTTGGATATTCACCAAAACGGCATAAGTAAACTGACAAATGATTATAATGTTAGTACACCTCTACATCTCACGTATTGCTATCTCATTCTATTTCTTGGCAAAAGCCTCCAACTATCCACTCCTTGGCTGTTTAAAAATGGTACTAATAATTTTATATTTGATTATGTTTCATTAAACTAAATTAAATCATTAAATTTCACTAACCTTTACTCCTTCCATTATTCTTTTATCTTCCTATGTATACTTCTCATCAGTTGGTATTTTATGCCATAGATTCATTCAGAGACTATCTAACATATAATTCGTATTTGTTATGTTGTTAATCTATGCTTTCTTTTTCTCAAGTTGTATAAAAAATGCGTCACAAGTTTAACACACTGTTAAAACTCTTCGGCTTCGGAGTATTGTTTTGAATACTTTCTTCTCTCTTCCAGTAATAATGAATAAATAAATAAAGCATGTTTTTTGGTTATTATGACCCCGATGAACAGATTTGTTACGAAAACATACCAATTTCTACATACCTTTACACCAGGTAGCGCCGAGAATTATATGTAAAACGCTCAATTTTAAAGAGAAATCAGTTTTTTATTATTGGATAACTTTCATTAGTACAATGCTCAAATACAAGGAAGAACTAAAGGCAATCAACTACAGTAGGCAGAAAAATAAGTGTACCACGGTTTTGTACGCCTGAAAGCTCGATTCCGACACGAAACTAGCTAAATAAAGAAACGTTTTTTTGTGTGAAGTGATGTTTTTTTTTATCTGAGCTTTGATAGGAAACGTTAGCATATGCTTTTCTAATCTCGTACCACTGCAACAGGAAGGTCATCTGGTGCGCCTCAAGGAACTGTATGAGTAATGGTTTCAAAATCTTTTTTGATTGGAAGAAACAATGAACGGCTCTCTGCACCTTCAAGGTAGCCCTTCGTGCTTGCACCATATTGCAGTACATTGCGTTGAGAAGGTAAAAATTAAATTACAGTTGCACGCTTGATATAATTTCTTTCTCAACAAAACAATTACTTCTGCTACGTTCTGGCAGAAAATATTTCTTATAATCATTTGTACAAACAATGGTGATGCCATTATCATGGGGTTAATAAATAAAAAAAAATATATCGTCACTACAAGCTATAGAGATACCATACAATATAAAAGAAAACGGAAGAAACATTTTCATATAACAATATTGATCGCTCGTAATCATGTAACTAATATTAACTTTCCTACGTCCTTATGCTCTACGTATTCGGTGCGATCAAATTTAACCATGAATTTCATCGTATATAACTAAAACATATCCTTTCCGTTGCATTCACACTCTCTGGTTACTTTGCTCAACGATACGTCGTTCTGTTTGTTTGTGTTAAATATTATTTTTCATTCTTAGCGTTTATACTATGTGGATTTAAACTGTGTGTATTAATATATGGATTTTAATGTGCTCTTGTCGATCAGCGGTGTAGAGTAAGTAATGCTTTCTGATACTAATATTTCTTCGCTTTGCTTTGTTCGCTATGGCATCCCAGCTTGTTCGTAAGATCGTTCCTCTACGTCGTTACATCATTTGCGCAGTTAAAGTTTGTTTTAGACGCCCATCGTGCGCGTTCAATTAGGCAAATTGCAATCATATACTGGAGACTTGTTAAACTTATTCGCAAAAGCAAGAGTTTTACACAATTCGTGCACAAATGGAAACGTTCCTTGAACGAATGTTTCGCTCGGGGTCGTCCACATTACGCTAGGCATTTAGTATTTGATTTTTATATTGCTAATCATGTATGATTTAAACGGAATTTTCTAATCTCCATCGTTTGTTTTTACCTTTGAGTGTGTGAAATGATCGAGTATGAGTTTTAATTTCGAACATGAATGCTGCCGTACGGACGTTGCTTTAAGTATTTTAATCATTTCCACTATGATTACCTGTGCAAAACGATAAAGTTTTCGCCTTATCGCTTTGTCTGCTCGTATTACTATTTGTTACACAAACACGAATGTATCAATAACACACGCACACCAAGTGTCCACCGTCGTATTGTTTCGCACGTACAATAACTGTACACAGTACCGGCCTGTCCGTGCGTCGGTGTGTATGCTTACTTAAAGAGATTTTCTTCATCTTAAACCACCACATATGTACGACGTGTCGGTATGGGGACAAACTTAGTTCACAATTTGTATTCGGTTTCGCTTGAAGCCGGCTGAATGATGGATTGATTTTTGCCTTAAAGTTATTAAATTACTATCGTCAACGAAATACGGGAAGATGCTCGTGCCTACGGCTTAGTCTGGTGGTAGGAACGAAAATAGTCGAAACTTTTCGCGTATGTGAGGACGAACATCCTCACGCTATGAGAAACGAGAAAGATATACAGCAACTTTCAGTAATCGGCGATGAGAAGGAAACACGTTAGCGACTTACCATTTCAACCAAACGTTCCAAGAACGGCAAAATTTTCATCAGCTCCGAGTCGGTCTGATCAACGAACCAACTCTCGATGGGTATACCATTTTCTAGTTGATATCTGTAGAACAAAAAAAAAACGAAATCAATCTTTTTCATACATACAATTTAAAGTACATCGTTGATCTTTACTACTTACCCGAATGCCTGCGGTGAATTGTCTATAATGATAGTTTTGGAAAGATCTCGACCCAGAATGGTCAGATCTTTTATATAATTCCCATTGACTAGCACACAATGCTCGCGGAACAAACGATACCTGTTTTGGGTAAGAATGGGTGAGAAGGCAAAGTGAGATATCAGTGATAAGCGCACACACACACACAAACAAGAAGTCGCCGCTATTTGCACTTACTTAATAAGCCGACGATCGGGATCGAGCAGGTTGAGTAGCTTGTCGGCATACACCCGCTTCGAGGCGGTAAACAGGATCACCTCGAACATCTGCGACACCTTCTCGAGAAACTCGCGGAAGTATGGTCTCGTGCGCACGAACACCGTGTACTTGCACTCCTGGAATAGCACCGGAAACTTAAAGCTCGCATCGGACAGCTCCACCAGACTGCAGTGCACGAGCGTTTCGTCTAGATCAAGCACCAAGCTGAACTCCGGACTGGAGCGCGTTTTCAGCGGCAGTGCGGGACATTTGGAGCGCATTTCGCACGTCAGCGGGGGTAAATGCTTGATGAAGAAATACGGATCGAACGCCCTATATTCCGCTTCATCGTGCTGTCCGTCGTTCGATTCCTGAAAATATGAAATTTTATGTCAATAAGTTGAACGGGAAGCGCATAACGAATCGTTTCGTCCGCAACACACACAAACACCTACATCCATTTCTATACATTCGTTATTTTCGTTATTTTCGAGCATGGCCGCTTCGGAATCGTCGCTGCACATAGCAATCAAGTCATTGCACTCAATGTTGTGGATTAACGATTCCTCCTCTGGTCCTTGTAACGCTCGCTGATGGAGCTGCTGCTGCTGCTGCTGGTGGTGGTGCTGCTGCGGATGTAGCTGCTGCTCATGGTGCCCATATTCGGTCATGTGACCTGCTGTCCCAACAGTGCCCGATGCATTTGCTGATTCATCCAACATCATGCCGTCCATGTTGTGGCCCATGCTTGTCAGTGATGTTAACGCTTTCAGATTCTCGATTGCTGTCGTGTTGAGCGACGACAGGAAGGCTGAATCATTCAAGCTGTCCGTGACGGATTGACCACAGTTCAGATTGAGTCCGGCTGCAGCAGCCGCATCGCCACAGCTCAGCAAGGCCTGCGTGAGTAGCGCATTGTAAGAAAAGTCCGTGTACTGCCCGAGATCAGTAGCATTTTTGTAGAGCTCCTCATCGAACATAGAAATCAAATCCGTAGCAACGGCTGCTGTCTGGCCGGTGGAGTAGCTCGACTGTGGCTGCTCATCGTATCCTGCACCGGAGGATAGCGACGAACAGTTGCTGTACGTGATCGGTTGGAAATTTGAAGACAGTGAGGACGCCGCCATCGATACGGCGGAAACGGATGCTCCCAGCGACGTGTTACAAGATGATGATGACCAGGACGAAGATGACGCCGATGACGAAGAGGAAGAGGAGGAAGAGGATGACGAGGACGATGACGACGATGATGATGATGATGACGACGTCGACGCTCCAGTTAATCCGATAGAAGTAGATGTGCTTGGAAAGGTGGCGATCATATCGCCAGCAATATGATTAGCAGAAGACGTATCCGGAGCCATCGTGTCCGTGGTCGAATCCACCTCCGATACGACGATATCCAGTGACTGAGAAGATATGATTGCACTTGACTTCGGGAAGTCCCCTTCGGACGAGGTTGATGGAAGGATTGTATCCTCTTGCCCTCCCTCTTGCCGGTCATCCCCACAGCGGACAGCACCGTTCGTCACCACATCGCAAACACCACCGGTAACCTCACTGCCCAGATCGGTCGTTGTGCTATCGCACTCGGTGGTGATGCATTTGGAGTTTGGTGGAGGTGTTTGTTGTTGGAACGAAGCGGATGGCCCAACAACGTTACCCGCAAGCGTTGAGCTGATCGGTGGCAATCCGATAGGATGGCTGAGCAGCGTGTTTTTGTTTGAATCGTACGCAATTATACCAAACTGATTGAGCGCATCCTCGGCCGATCCCAGATCGTCGGTAACTTTCTTCGAGTAAAGCTCACACTCTGAGACCGTTTCAGAGGCGGATGTATAAGCCATACCAACCGTTTCGGCGTGGGGTGCATTATTGTCGGGCGAAACTCCTCCACCCGTACAACTGGAGTGCGTAGGTGAATCTTCAAAGTGCTTCTGATCGATAACGGTCGTGCCATCGAAGAGTGTGAGATCGTTACTATCCTGCCAGCAGTTCTCCTTGCAATCTTCTGAGATCGTTCCCGATTTGCCGCCATCGTTGCCGCCAGCCGTTGTCCGGTGGTTTCGGGTTGTAACTTTACTGCCTGCGGTGCGCCTAGAAACGATCGGTCGTGATGGGACGTTGGTCGCGGTGGTTCGGCTTCGTGCTACCACGGTACTGGTGGGCGATGTTTCGGCTGTTGTCGTCGACACCTCCGTTCGACATTTTGTGGCAAGCGTCGTGGCGGAACGTCTCGACGAGGACACTGCCGGTTCCACGCAAACACTCTTCTTTGCTTTCTGGCTAGCCACCTTGAAGGTTGATTTTAATTTTACTGCACTTCGGGTACTACTGGAACGCAGTCGCCGATCTCTAGTTTCGCTTCGCAGCCACATTTTGACTGAAACGATTTTAAATAACATTTCATTTCATAAGTTTGTTACGAGAATAGTAAATACACATTTTTGTTTTATTTTCCCATAATATATGGATCAGCTACCCATCGCATATAAAAGGTGTCGTTTTTATGTATGTATGTAAGTATGACGATATGGCAAAAGAAATTGCATCAGCACACATATAGATAATTCAAACCAAAATACTTCTCAGAGACGTTGATCAAAAGCAGTTTTCGTCACAACCTATTTCAATATTTCGCAATTTCTGTAATAGCAAACATAGCTAAGTTTTAATTTTTACACGGCAAAATAATTTAGGAGGGCTTTGAATCAGTTTAAATGTGCGTATCTAATTTCTATTTGGCTTCAGTAGGATGTTCAGTTGGAAAAGATATACATTTTACTGTGTGAAACATAAATTGACGTTCGGGAAATGGTTAATCCAAGCATTTAATGTTATCATAAATGTTATAAGCATGTGAAAGTTCAGTAGAGTATAATGGCTTTTGTTTTGTTTTATTGTAAATATTCGAAACGTTTGTATGTAATTTAACCGTAACTATATAAATTAGGTATGATCAAATTTTTAATTGGAAAAAATAAATTAAATCACACCAGTGCAAGCACAGCAGTTGGGCGAGAATTGAGTACATAGTTCATATGATCACAACTCGTCGAATGTTATCGACTATCGCTTGACCAATCCATACAACGTACAATCTGCGCGTGCTCATGAAGGAAGTAACCGTTTGTCGCATCAATCTCCATCGTTCACAGTCCACGGCGGTAAGATTCTTTAACTCCTTATCCGCGGTGGACCAAGGGTATTGTTGAACAAGCTACAGCAGCTTGCAACTTCTCGCTGCAAAACGAGAAAATCTATTAATAGACCAATCCATGTGAGCAATCCACACAATACTTCTCTTTCCGTGTTAATACTCTCATCAAGTGGAGAATTTAACGATGTAGCCATGACTCTCCCGCTCACACACGTGCACAGAAATCGACAGGCGTTTTGTTTCCTATGCAAGCAATAAAAAAAAACCTGCTTGAATTTTTTACTTCATATTCAGACACTTCCTTGTCTCTTCAATACATCGATCACTTCGATGAAAAATTGAAAAAAAAATTTTTTAAACATCACTTTGTTGCAATTGTGATGTATGACATTCCTCCAAAAATCATAACAAATATCGCCCGTCACATAGCGATGCAAACATTCAACGGAATAACAGTGACAGAATTTTCTGAAAAAATATGGAGAAACTTCTCCGGTACTATGTGACAGCGAAAATGCACTTGTGCCTTTAGGCTGCAGCGAAAGTGTACATAGACGAGAAAAATCAGGTGAAACGCTGTGATTGTTCGCGGCAACAGATGAATTCATCCATGCACGAAGAAGGGAGAAAAGGTTGTCCCTTCGTTCCTATATGTGCGACAGAGACAGCACTATCAAGAGAAATTCAAAGAGTGAGACCCAAATACAGATTGCTCGCTTGCAGTTCTCTCGCTCCACTGCGCTGATGCTGCTGCTGGGTAGCATCGAGCCAGTCCCAAACAAAACGCGCTGATTTCTGTTTTTATTTTCATTTTCGCAGCTCTGTCGCGCGATGTTTCGCGTGCTCCCCCACTTCCCTATAGCGTGTCTACAGCTTATGCCAAACAACAAAATGTATACCCAACGCAAGTACTCTTTCGCGTCGTTGTTAGTTTTCTATGAATATTTCCGCCACACCACGCAAGCACGCACGCACTCATGCACATTTCGGTTCCGTGGTAAGCATTTTTTATCCTCACACACGGTTAATTCGTCAACTTGGCGCGTACCGTAGTGACGGCCACGAGCTAGCGTACTTGCAGCGTTCATGCTAACAATAAACAGATATTTGATTATAAACAAATCTACTTCTGAAGTCAACACGCGCCCTTCGTAAGACAACGCTTTGGCACTGTTGTCGCTCTCGTGTGCTCTGAACACTGGCGGTTTTTTCAAGCGCCGTTTAAACAGCATCTTTGAGCGTTCGCGCTGGTATCAGTCTTTTTGGAATCGATTTCATTGTACACGTTAACTGCAATTTGTTGCATTCTGCTATATCATATACCAAGCACAGAATAATATTCAGCTGAAGCTTTCCCCCTGTTTGGTTCATACCGAGAACGCCGATTACTCAGTTTTCGCGGCGAAAAGATTTCACCCAACGGAGTAAAACGCTTTTATAGCTAAACATACACCAAACTCACGAAAACTTCACACTTACCTTGCAAAACACAAACTTCCCATCAGTTCAAAACATTTCGCACGTACACATCACAAGCTGTACACAGTTTTTAGCGCTTTCACGCGCTCACGCACAGAATTTTCACTGTTTTGATTTTCTAAAATGGCTACTCTTTTGACATCAAACTGCTTCGAGATCACGTACACCATATCAGCTTCACGGTGTTGGTGTATCCGTACACGATCTCACCATACGAAGCCTTGAAGGTGTGTGTGAAATAGCTCGACCTTAAAATTCAACCCAGTTGACCAACTGTTTTTGTTGATAGCATCGAGTTCACGAGTTATAACTGAGTCGTAATTCTAGCAGCATTTCCAGCTGATTTTAATGCGTACGATTTGTAACGCAACGCGACACTCTTTATCGAGTTTTTACTTCTATTATAATTTATGACGTGGATATTCAACTTCAGTTGGTAAAACAATTTCATTAGAATATAAAATTGCTGTAGTTTATAAAATTGTAACCATTTTTACACCATAATCTTGATTTCTACGTTCTCAGCTGAACACGTCTGCACAAATGTTGAAATCAGACTGATTTATTTTATTTTCAAATTGAGAACAATTGGCGATTTGAGATTTCCAAATATTAGTGGCGAGTATTTATTGAATCTGGAAACAATATTGCAACGGAGTAGAACTATGTCGATATGTGTGGTTTTTGTGACAAAACACATAGGATGGATCTGCCCCATTTCCAAAATGAACTTTGTTTTCACCAATGACTAGCAATAGCAGCAAAAAGATACAATTAATACAATGCATTTTAATACAGTTTGTTGTTTGGGTTAATATTTGTAGTGTAAATAAACTAGATATTAAAACTCAATACATAAATTACGTAGACTTACGGTACGAAGAATTTCGGAAAGAAATATTTGCATTCATTAAAAACCATATTATCAATACTATATTTTATGTTTATATTATACGTTCATCATTCCTTCCAGAAACATCAAGGAATCAACACTATCGATTGCCAACTCAACATCCCTTTTGCTCATAGTTTTTTTCTTTGTAGCGAGCGTATGTGAGCTTGTATCTTTTGCCAGCGTTTGAAGAAATAGTTCAGCAGCTTTCGTAACCAAGAATATAGCTTCCGCAGTAACTATTCCCACATCAGGGTCCAACTTCATAATCTGTTTTATGCGGGCAAACGGAAATTGTGCGAGTCGCTCTTCGGGAGGATCTAAAATAAATAAAACGAACAATTCAACGTACGAAAATCGCAGAAGCGCAGAAGTTGCCAACAAACCTTTGGAAACTGACGGGTTATCTGCGATTGGCTTGGGTACACTAGATTCTATCACCTGGTCATCTTCTTCAATTTGTGCATCGAATTCAACTTGTTTTTCCGCTTCATCAGGTATCTGGTCAGCTACATTTCCAATTTGATTGTCAAAATCTATATTCTCAGAAAATTGTAGGTCCGGTGTCTCCTGATCATCTAAATCACACTTTTCCTTTCTGATACCAATTTCGTGTGTTTTCGATGTTGAAGGCAATGCATTTTCCGCTGCTGCTACATCCACCGGTGCAGAATCAGCAGTCGTAATAGCTGCATCGTCCTGAGTGCTAAATAAATCTTCGGAATATTGAGCTTCTTCCATTGTTTTGCAACAATTTTATAAAGTGATTTCTGGCGCCAATTTGTTGACGACGTTAAAACTGTAAACAATCAGTTTTCGAAACGAGTTGGCTCTTACATCGTCATCAGCTTGACGCAAACGATCTGACATATGAATTGTCATCAATTCTGCATGTTGCTTTTCCAAACTAAGATTGATAAAAAGTAATTGTGTCTATTGATTTAGTCAATAACTAAAACTATTATTGAGTTGCATTTACTCTACGCATAGTTTAGAGCGATGAGGTCAGCAACTAATATTGAATATTACAATTAATAAAATATTATAAACTCTGTATTGTCCCACCTCCTATTACGCTCCTTACTAAATGTCATAACAAACTGACCATAACATTGTGTAATTTTGCCGGATTTTCTATAGAGTTTTAAGCTATTTTGATCAATATACAGAATAATTATGGCTCAAATCATAGCACTTCGTCGGCTAGCAACTGTATTAAGCAAGTAAGTATATTCACTTGTCGAACTTGCAGACATTTTCTTAATTATCTTTCTTTTTAGCTCAATTTACAGTAGAAGTCTTTTGGTTTCGGCAAATATTTCACATACAGCTACGAACCGAAAGCAAGCAACTGGCAAGGAAGAAATCAATAGCGAACCTATTAAATACTTTGGAAGTCAGGCATCACGTTGGACGGCTCAGCGAAGTCGTGAAGGTCCAAAAGGACATGATGT
This sequence comes from Anopheles farauti No. 4, assembly GCA_000956215.1. Classification (NCBI taxonomy): domain Eukaryota; kingdom Metazoa; phylum Arthropoda; class Insecta; order Diptera; family Culicidae; genus Anopheles; species Anopheles farauti No. 4. Next base: position 31,670 of record JXWZ01003663.1, read on the forward strand.
TCCATGGTTCCAACCTTACGTAGTGAACTTCAGTGTTGCGATATTTCTTATTTACTTTTGCGTTCTACGGGAAGAAAACGATATCGACGAAGGCTTGGGACGATCGCTTTTCGAGCATGTTCCTGGGTTGGAAGAAAAACAACTAATCCTGAGCTATCATTATAACAAGGAAAATGGTCTACCTACTCTCGATATTGAAAATAGGATGAAAGAGTTAGGAATGAATTTCCAAACATCTAGTTAAAGTGAAGAGTAGATACCGATAAGTGCTAAGTTAAATTGTGTTAGTAATGACGTCGACTGTATCTGCGAGTGTAAAATGTTTACTTATTTAAAAATAAATTAGTAACTCTTCTAAAACTCGATCTACCTAAGTTGGTCGTTAAGTTCATTAATAAAAAATTCGTTTTTCAAGAATCAAATTTGTTCACAATGTCCAAACGAAAAAACTTTATTTTGAAACAGTAACTATTCAACTCAAAATCTATCGTTTTCGTTTAACCTTTGAATATTTTCACGGGTTATTTTGAACTAACCCGTTAATTGATGATAAAATTATCATCAATTTTATTCTGGATTTTCATAAAATTTTGACTTACAGCAACATTTCAATGCTAGCGTTTCTTCAGCCCCTTTCAAAGCAGACCCATTTGGACTGCTGCCACTGTAGCTCCTGTAACTTTAAATATAGCAGGAAATATTGTACTGTTGCGACAGCAAAAAAAACAAGATTTTTACCGCCACTTTTGGGAGTGTTCAGTAAGTTCTTGATGTTCTCAATTAGAAATTACAACAATCACTCGAACTATCATGTTACCCTTTTAGCCATCTCGAATTTGTGATAAGCTATAAGCGCGTAAAATACCAAAAAAGTACATGTGTGAAAATTTTCAACGAATTATTAAAAGCTGATTAGTGAATTCATATTTTTTATTAGGAAATTGAGTTTGCTCAGTTGTCAATTGTCGCACCACAGTGGCACAAAACTACTTCAATTTATTGTCGTACTTACATTGATTACGAAATCTTTTTCTTTTCGGATACTCTTCCTCTAAGGAACACCAACAAAAAAAGTTTACGTAGCAGATAGGTTTTGTAAACTATATAATTTTATTTGCCTTTGTGTATACTTCACATCATTTTCTACTTTGTTGTTCACTTACTTTCTAAATGCGGGGTTTCAAATTCATCTCTAATGATTTGTGATAGTTTCGACGGACTACCGAAGGTGAGCCACTACCTCTCGTATTTGCTCATTATCTCACGCTCTGTCTCAGCATGCAATTAGATCCTATCAACTAGTTTGTAGTGTTGCTGTAGCAAAACGATAAAAAAACACGATTATTTAGTCACCTTTTTGGGGTGCAGTGAATGGTGCTGAAGTGCATCCACGTCGGTGTGCGCCTTCCGTCACCGATTCTTGCGATTGATAAAACTTGAAGCAAGCATTAGAATGATATGGTTTAGCATTAAAAACTAAAAGTTTCGTTCCATTTTATAACTTATTTCCTCGCATCAAATGTTATGTGATTGTTCCTTTCATCTATATGCTTCATCATTAAAACAAATCCGTAAGCGTGAAAAACATGAAAGTAAACAGGTGTGAAAAAAAGTTTTCACCGTTTTTTCCGTCTGCATCCATGGTTTGTCCGCAAAGGATGTTACCTAATCGATCGATTGCTACGATTGAATGTTATAAAATAGATTCTCTTCATGCCCTATACAACATTGTTCAAAATCATCAAACTTCAACGACATTATCAACTTGTTTCTTTAATAAGAAATCCTTGAGGGTAGAAAATTCCATTCGCGTCTGCCGTTGGTGACCACTAAAGATCGTAGCGCATTAGTTACACAAACATTCGCTTAAATTGTGCATTTTCGATCAGATGTTGTTGATGCCAGTTTTTTCTTGCAATGGATACGGTGTCTGGAGCAAAGTGAAAATGGACAACTTAAGCTATCTGTGCCATCGCACGATCTTTATTAACCAGCAAACATCAGTACGCGGTCTGGAACACTTTCTGCAGTCATCTAATTTTAAAAATCCTATACAGTTTTTCCGCGTTGAGCTTTGTCCTCATTATGTTATTTTCCAATTCGTCTTTAACGTAGCAAAACAATCCTCGCTTACTGTTTTACTATCGTCAAATACTCATGAAGCAACAACATATAGGAGGACAAATCACATCAGATTGAGACGGGCAAAGTAAATGCTTGAGGAAGAGTAAAGTAGGCAATAGTATCAGAAAGGAAGGAGCCGTTTCCCTGCACTTCATCCGTAGCTAAAACTTCAACTCAATGTGCCTTAACACTGATGGATGCAGATTATTACGAGCTTGTCGTTGTGCTGGAGATTCATCTAGTGTCCGTGATCATTTTTAGCACTGCATCAACATTCGTCGTCGTCGTCGTCGTCGTCTTCAACGCCAGCAAGATTAGTTTCGATCCGTCCGCAAGCAAACCCAATCCCAGTTTACTGTTCCTTTTTGCTTGTGTTAGGCTCCAGTTTGGATGAGCTTGCGGGCAGCTCAAACTGATCAGCTGCACATCAATCCGACCAGCGCTGGGTGATCCACACCTACCAGCACCGCGAATAATCGATTACGATCCGTTGTTGGCATCCCGAAGATATCTGGTTTTCGCAGGTTCCGGATCTGTACGAGGCGAATGGGAGTAAATAAGAGAAGAAAGAGGCTTAAATTAGTTAAAATTCCTTACACTCATCAAATCACGTTTGTACGTTTCATCTTCTCGCCCTTCAATGTTCGCCTGCCCTATTCATTAGCTAAATGGGAGCGACGATTGCAAGCACCGAATGTAGTGCATAATCGAATTCTTGGCACTATTCGCGCCCCAGCCAAGGAGCGAAATTCGTAACGCATTTCATTCGCCAACGGATCGTACGCTCAAAACGTAATGATACGTATTTTATGATCGTGAGTAATTATTGTTGCCACCGCGCTGGGTGGGACTTTCAACGAAGAATCCAGCAGGGTGCTATTAACACGGAATGGTCAATGAGAATGAATGAAGCTCAATCGTGTGTAGTTTACAGCTATATTAATTCAATGATTTTAATTGTTAAACAATTCTTGCACGGATTGTAATATGAGTTACAAAATGTTACAAGTTCAACGTATAGAATTAGAAAGAGCATATGAATAACTACAAAATGAGAGATTTATGTATATTCAGGAAGCATTTTTCAAACCATATTTTTTTTTACTAAGTCGATTTTCCCACATATATTTTTCAAAAATTCATACTTTTCTCTATTTTTTGTATGATTTTGCATGTTGGGAGTGTTGTCTTTGCTAATGAGAAACATATTATGCATAAAATAAAATCGTTCGTACGCCTCAAGTTTTTTTGCATAAAATGAGGATTTATAACGTGGTTTTATTAACATCGTTATTTATGTTGAAAATTGTGTAGTGCAATGTAACATAAAAAAAATCATAAAATTAGTTTTTTTTTATTAAAAAAGGCAATTTCACCGATATTTATTTCATTTAAGTCCATTTCGTCCGGAATTATTTTTCGTACTATAACAAAAGCCTCACCCAAATAAAACGAATTGCAGCCGAAAACTAGGACGCGAGCGCAGGAGTGGGGTGGAATTTACAAAATTCACGCACGAGTGTTTAAATTGAAAAATAATTTTGCCTCAACACAAAATTAATGAGTTTTCCTTTCTTCGATCTTAAACCACGGAGCCGCAGCCGTGCAAGTTCCCTACCGCCCCACCATTCCCCGTGCCATCGCGGGCAATTGTTTGCGGTATTGCTCCCACAACTGCTCTCCGGCTCACGAAGAAATGAGGCGCGGGTGCTTTTATTAATGGGTGTCTCCTTCGTTGCTTCTCTTTCGCTCCAAGATGCCTTCGCCCGCACTTCCCACTTGCCCCGACGTCCGTGCAGCACCCAGCCAGCAGATCAACAGGCCGAACATTCTTCTTTAATTTATGCTTAAGGGCAGCATCATCATCACCACTGCCCCCTTTCCACCGGTACGGGCTCGGCTCGGTTCGGCTCTCTACTTGCGCGGCTAACCTGCGTCATGCGCGCGATCAACATTGCATATCAGCTGGCAGAAGCAGATCGTTATTAACAGCGCGCTGGGCAGAAAAGGGGAGCAATGCTAACCGCGAACATTGGCGAGAGAGCATTGGCCGGCCGATATGGAGGTATCGATCAAATTCCATGGGACCATAAAGATGTTTTCCAATTTTCATTCCCCGTACCCTCGGGACGGTTACGGTGAAGCGCGATCTTCGTGCAAATGAAATGAGCTTTTTGGAAAGGAAGAAAAACTCACCCCCGCGGGCGTTAATAATCCCGCGTTCGGGAGCTTTGTAATGAGATACACACTCATTGTTTGCGCTCTGTTAAAGATCATCTAAACAGTATCGCGTCAGGTTAGGAAAAGCGTTGCCGTTTGTCTATCTCGCGGTCGCGGTTCGCTGCAAGAAGAATTATAGACGTGCACTAAATGTGCACGACGATGCACTCCGACCCGTTCTCATCGGAAGGATACACCACCACCCGAAACGATCCTCGAGCGGGCGATAAGAGGGATGGAGGGAAATTACGACCGAAGCCGGTCGCTTAATGCCACTCGGTCAACCGCCGATCGCGGCCACGTCGGACAGCCCGTCGGATCCACCGATGCATTCGGCCGGCGGCTACAAAAGTGCATAATTCACCCCTTATAATAATATGCACTAGGCGCGCGAATCACGGTGCGGGCGAAGCAGCAAAATGAGGCATAAATAATAATAAGCAAAAATCAAAGTCAAAGCACTTACAACGACCAGAAAACCCGGGCCCGATCCCGCGCACTCGGCTCATGGCGGGAAAGCCACAGGGGAAAAACCGAAGCCAACGGAGAAAACTGCAGTGTGGCGACGGAAAGGTGAAGGGAAGGATTGGAGGAAGATTCTTTCACTAGCGCTCCCATTCTCCACGTCCCAGCCCATCGCAAAGGGCACGTCAACGTTGCGGATTAAAATCGCACCACGGTCTCCGACGCCAAGAGTTACGATGACGGGGTGAGATTCAAGTGAGACAAGCAAATGAGCAGAATGAAATAAAATAAAAATGAAATGAAGCTCTCTCTCTCTCTCGCTCTCTTTCTTTCTCTCTCTCTCTCTCTCTCTCTCTCTCTCTCTCTGTCATTATCTTTCACTGGTGCAGGGACCGGTGGATGGTAATGCACGAAATATAAATCCAATCCTTCCTCTCGCGGCATCCCTGGTTCAGCCATTAATGACACCACCAAAAGCGGGTCCATGTATTGAAGGGTAGCCAGCAGATCTGACCAAGCGAGATCGCGTCATACACTCCCTAGAGAACGTGCCAGATGATTGGTTTGCGGTGAAAATCAACGTAATTACGCCTGGGTGGACAATTATTGCGATCAGTACCAGCAGGAGCGGAAGGGTAGAGAGTTGCGATCCATTGGATACGGCTTACTCTGGCTTACTTTGGTTCGGAATGCAAAGCCACGGCGAGGTTGGCAGAAATGTAGGATAAAATAACTCGTTTTTTCCGCATTGAGCTAAGGATTAATTTATTTTATAACACAATTAAAATTTGTGCATTCATAAGTAATCATACGCTATTTGGAAAATCGTTGAATTAATTTGGGGAAAATGTTTCTTTTTCTGCCAAATCTTGAGTTCTATTTGAAAGAAAAAGATTTTTTGTACACGTGATCTTGAAAACGTGACCGGGTTTGCCATGCAATGCCGTTTTGTAATTTAAATACGTATTATGAACAGTTTACAACCGTGAAGCCCAATGAAGTCATGCTACAGAATCATCAACAATGCTGAATCTTAAAGATTCACGCGGTTGCAACATCTCGGCTCGATATTCTCATTTAAATTCAATATATAGAGATCTCTACTTTCATTTTCAAGTTGTCAAATTATTCCCAAATAAATTCTTAAAAACACTTTTAGTATTGAGACAATGGCTTCCTAAATATGATAGGCGTCATGTGTGTTTCTGATATAGATAAATGTAGTATAACTACATATTTAATAAGCAACGTAATTTTATTAAATATTCCAAAAAATAGGCTCGATTACAATCACCACACCGATTGTTTTCATCCAGATATCACTGAAGAACTCGCATGTAAAAATATAAAAATCACACCAACCCTTAACCCGTTTTTCGTATCACATTCAGTAGTAAAGAAAACCGAAAACCAACGATGAAAAGCAAAAACCACAGAAAAGCGAAGCAAAACGGAGGGAAGATAAGGAAAAAAAAGCTCACCAAGAGTGTTTGCTGCCCGCTTGATTACCAAACAAAGAGACGAGGCAAAATCAGTTGGCGCTGATTTTTGCCACAGCATCCAAATTGAGAATTTTCCTTCACCGCCTGCCTGGATCGTTTCGCAGCGCATAGCGACTGTAGAAGAAGAATGGAAGGATACCCGTCCGCTATTGGGGCGAGGAGGGGTGAGGGGGGGGGGAGATTATTTGGGTGGAGCGACGCCGGTGGGTGCCCCCTAACAATTCCGCACCATCGCGCATCATTGTCACAAGCAGCATAGCGGTTCATTTCATAGGTGCTTCTCTCTGTCTTCTCTCGGCCAATTCGAATCCGGTCAGAGCCAGAGCGTCGAAGTTAATCCTTTAATTTTGCATTAATCTTTCCACCGCTCTCGATGCACCGAAACCGAGGTGGAAGGGCCCGTTGCAGCTGCATTCGATACTGTCCCCGTACCGACCGGACATTCCCTGTTCCTCACCCGCAGCGTCGTTCGTTCGGTCGGGGAATAAATTATTCCAAAACCGTAAACGTATTTGGTTCAGCTGCCATAAGAAACCTTTATTATCGGGCATTTCCTTATTTTGCCGTGTTGGATAAATCTGGTTTTACGTGGCGCAGCAGTCGGTTGAGGGTGGGAGCAGGTGTGAGGGTGGGGTGTGCAGTGTTGTCCAAGTTGGAATCCATCAACTTCTTACTTATTTCAAAATTATTGTAAACCACTGCCACTCATCGTCCCTGCTTGATCCCTGCTTTACCATCCGCTCGTGCCCCTGTATAATCCGTCATGTTGCAGCGAACGTTGAAAACTGCGATCAATGCTGTTTTCCGCTCCCGGTCGTGGGATCTCCCGTTGTCCTTTCGCTACTGTTTATCTCAGTTTGTCTTAGGTCGCCGTGTCACGTCGAGTAGGTGACTGGGAGCAGGGTTTATACATACAAATGATCACTACCTCGCTCGATTCTGGTTTTCTTCATCTAAGGAATATTTTGTGTCATCTTGCTCACCTTTGCCTGATATTAAAAGCTCTTACCTTCTCTTCGAACCCCTGAATCGATAAAATTTAGCTAAAGTAACAAGATTAGCGAGTGGGATAATACTCGTTTTATATATCATTACGCTTCCTTTTATCACTTGATTGGAAAATTCGTTTAAATGGAAAGTCTTTGTCAAACTTTTCTCAAACTTTTTAAATAGTTTGATCTTTAAGACAAACTAGTTAGGTGTGATATTCTTTTAAAAAGTTGTGTGCTATTAAGAAAAAACTTTCGTTTGATTAAACATGTTTTAATTATGCACTTGTTGCTTCTGAATGTATTAAAGTAAATGCTTATTTACTAAATAAATGGAATGAAAAATACATGATGTCAACAAATTTTGCCTATAAACTAAAGAAAAAGATACTTGTATATTTTTCGGTGTAAATAATACAGTCATATAATATAGTACATAAGGAATGTCTCTTTTTTATAATACATAAAACATCTTTTTGAAAGCTTGCTATTCATGCTGATAGATGACCATTTTTAAGTTTACCTAATCGCAAAACACATAGCGCACCAAGCTTGGATTTAATCTCTCCAACCAATCGGTTGGCACAGTTCGACAACTATTTCTGCAAACTCCGAACATACGGTTCTTGATAGTTCGTGCCGTGTCAATGCTTTCACGGAGGTACGCTTTCACAGTCGCGGAAACAAAAACCCATGTGTCAAACGGAACGAGCTAGACATTCGCGATCACGAGCTAAACATCGTCATCGATAGGTTACGAAGATTTACAGGCTCGCTCGCACAATTCACAGCTTCTCGCTGATCCCCACCATGCATGGGCGCAGTGTGATGCGTTAAGCAGCATAAATCTTTGCTCCGCGTATCTGCCTCCAATCGTCTAACCCTGCCCTGTCTACCGCTACGTATTTATGCGTTTGCGATCGAGGTAATAAGGCAACGCGTTGCGGCGTGGTGAGCGAATTCAAGAGTGTTTTTTCTTCCTGCCCTGTGCAGTGGAAGAAACGACGCAAATCAAGCGCAAGAACTGACCAAAGCGAACCATAAGCGCATAATAATGGGCAGCTTGAAGAAGTTTCCACTGATCCCGGGAGCATTCAGCTAACCTGGACGCAATATCGACCGCTATCGATCCTGGTTCTGACAATTCATCGCCGAGGATTGTCTTGCAATGACCGGTGCTGTGCGTCCGTAGCCCGCCTGTCTGCCTGCCCTGCACAGACCTTTCCCTCGTTGCAATATGTAAAATAGTTCTTCATCATCCCCTCCTACCGCACCCCACAGCCCTTCTCCCTTTCTTGCTGGGTTAGTTTGATTATTTATATGTTTGCGTATTATTTCTATATTCTTTATTGAATTATTTTATTCCCATTGTATTCCAAGTTGCTTTCTGCACTGTCCCGTTGTATTTGATCGCCATGACAGTTTTTTTTGTTTTCGATTCTTTCATTATCCACTTTTCATTTCCACTCCACTGCGATTGTATATAGATCATGGGCAATCTCATTTGATCTTCTTCATCAAGAGCCAATCGCAGTAGATTGAATGTGTAAAAGCTCTGCAAAGTTTGTTTTACTGTTGAAAATGAACAAAAATTTGACGTTAAATTTGCGTAATATTGCAATTGTATATTTCAAAATTAAGTAGAACATTAATTTTCTTTGGATTATGTAGAATTGAGAATTTTAATAACAATTGTAAGATTAATATTTCTGTTAAAAAAGACGATACATTGCTTCTGCTAGTAATTCAGCAATAAGTTTCATAGTTTGGCTATTCTAAAACATGTTTTATTATCATGATCACTTTAAAATATTTAATATAAACCACTAGCATCTCATGCAGCGCGGCTGAATTTTGCTTCATTTTACAAAGGATTAATTTAATACGTGCTATCGTTCGCGACAACACTCGGTGGGTGTAAGAAGCCTTCACCCAAAACGCCTGTCCGTCTGGCAAAATAACAACCAGTCCACACGTTCGCCCTCGAGGCCCGAGCTCGGCGAAGGCGAGAAAAAAACGTACGCAAAACATCCACCCGAACGGCTAGCGGTAAACTTATTTCGATAATTATTGAATAATAAATTACACCTACAGGGTCGCATTACGGCGAATCGATCCGTAGGATTAAGAGAAGCCACCATGATCGTCCAGATCGACGAACAAGGAAACACCGGGCCGCACCGGCTGAGAAAGGCACTCTTGGCTCGAGGCTGCAGTTTGAATGTGTTCTTTTTCTCTATCTATCTCTCTCTCTCTCTCACTCTTTCTTTCATTGCAGATGAAGTTGCACCGCTTCATTTGCGCGAGCGTACAACGCTGTTTTTATATCCTTTTGCATCGGCGCACTTTGGGCGTGAGGTATGGAAAATGGTCCACAAATGAGTTCTGCAAAAAGCAATGTACAAAACACAGTATGATTGGTAACAAAAAAGGAAGTTGATGTAAGTGTAGATTAGAGATTAATATTTTCTTTGCGTAAATAAAACTTCTTGATTCTCGTTTCCGTAAATCATAGCACACTGTGCGTCTTACGTGTGCCGCAATTGTATCACTGACATGATGGGAGTGGTTTCGGGGTATCGCGAAGGATACGCAACCAAAAGGCAAGATGAAAGATAAAGCACGCGGGGGCTGGCCGTGAGTAAAGAATCCGGGATGTTGCCTTCTCTTCATGGCACCAATTTTCGCGTTAAAATGTCGCGCCCCTTGCTTCTCTTTAGGTGGTAGCGTCGACGGTGGCGGTGGCGGCGGCAACACACGTCACAAATTTGGCTGAAGCGATCACTGATTTACGCCCTACGAAAAAAATCGTGAAACACGTGCTTGTTGCTCGTAAAAATGGCTCCGTCTGATTAAATAATTAACGTGCCTGCTTAATTGCGAATGAATGCATGAATGTCGCCGCATTCTCTCGTATCAGCGTTACGAAGGTATGTAAACATTAATTTCAATAATTGGACAACCGGGGCAAGGGAAGAATTGAAAATGTACAACGATTAAGTTGAAAAATTGTGCATTGTAAAACTTTAGAATAGGAAATTTGGAAAGCCTTTCTCCCAACCAGGCCAGTGGCAAGAACGTACAAACTGGTAATAATTAAAATTTGATAAATATATCAAGATAACTGGTATAAGATATATAAATCCAAGCAAAACAATTATCAGTGTTATTTAAACAAAGCAACAACCAAAGCAACTTTTTACTGTAAAATATTTAGAACTGTAACCAAATTCAACTTATTTTGTGTTTGACGGTATCCCGGTAAAAAAATTAAAATATTTAAAAAAGTGTGTGTATTGAATATATTTGGTTTAATAAACTGATTTTAGAATGAAAAAAGGACAACAAAATTTAATTAAAAAATCCTTACCGATCGAACAGAACCACTGCTGATCGTGATTAATTTCAAAAATAACATTTGTACCATTTTTTTTTGACAGAACCACATGACCACACTCTAATTGACACGCCACACACATACACGTATGGTCAGCGTCTCATAATAAGAGCCTGTTGTTGCTAGTGGTACACGTTACGATATAAAATACACGAAGATTCAATTATCATCGCAACAACCCATGAACAAACCGAAACTGAAAAAGACACCTGAAATGAGAACATCGATCCAAGTCGGCGCCGTTGGCCGGTGTCGTTGTGCGCTAATTGTATGTGCAAACACAGCCGAAAGCGCCATCCGAGCATGGTGGAGCTTGAAAATTTAACTTATTAATTTGACACATCTGCCGAAAATAAAGTAACGTCAGAAAAATAAGGACACTTCATGGCTTCCACTATTAGCCGCCCGGGACGCCACGGAGTCGACATTTAGCATCCGGTCGCTTCGTTCCCTTCTCCTTCCCCTCGGGACCACCTTGCCCGGCTAATCTGGTTCACATCTGTACCAACCATTGCGCTCATTTACATTACAGATTATCTACACTAATTGATATGCGGACATTTTCGTCCATTGATGAACCACGTGATAGGTTGGCCACACACGGAACACAGGACGGGGAACGGGTGGTGATGCGGATGGGGACGCGGATGGTACCGAAGAAGCGCGCAATAATAAAAAAAAACGCAGACAGCGGTCTCAAACAACTGTCCCGTATGATAATTGTACATTGTAAATACGGACGAGTGACGACCTGCTCCCTCGTCCGAGCTGATCCCTACCATCAGCGCACGCGTGATGAGCTTTGCTGCGGTAGGAATAGGACGCAGCATAAGCAGGAGGTAGACCGATTTTTGCCGCACACCAAATGTGACACAAGCGCATACGGTGTTTTCTGCGGATGAGGTTTATTTGTGCTTTCGTTTCCGATCCGATAACGCGCCCGCGAACGAAGCGAAGCGAAGACGCTGCTCCGACGCGGGGCATTAGGATTTATGCTAATTGCGCGATGAAGGTGGACAAAGGCGGAGGCAGCAAAACGATACGGTTAACAATTCACATCTTTGCTCCACCATGCTTAGCTGATCTTTGCTTGTAGTTGCTTTAGTTATTGGTTTTTATTTTACCTAACCGCTTGCGCAACTGTCCAGATCTCTAGGCGTATTGGTGAGAGACAAAAACAGTCCGGATGTCGATGTCAAAAAGTGACATGTTGCATTCCATTTTGTTAGACCTGTCACCGGTGAAGGAAGCGGGAGGATAAAGTAATGCATTGTATTGAAAACTTGTGGGGTTAATGAAAATTGTTGTTTTGTATAAAACAAAGCTTACGACGGTTTATTTGTACTTAAAGCTACACATGAAATGGGGTTAATGGAAATTGCATACATATTTCATAGTTAACGTAAAAAAGTTATGCAAAATATCATCGATTAATTAATCACCTCTTACAATAGAAACTGTAAGAGAATTAATGGCATTAAAAAAACGAAACAAAAATGCATACTACTAAAGCATGGCGAACGTACAATTCCGCTCGTTACACAACGAACGTACGAGATTCAACAAAAGAAATCCAATTATAATTTCGTTCATTTTCTTCTTCCCCGCTAACCGGATCGTTCTTCGCGTTCAGAAAGCGATCAAAAATTCGTTCGCGATAAATGCACGTAAAAGAATTGTCCTTGTCCACTGGTGAACGATGTTCGCCACCCGCGCACGCCCCGCTCCCGAACACCACCCGAATATCTTCCATCGTTATAATGTCATTCCACACCTTCCCGTCTTAGCGGGCTGTGGCTCGTCCCGTTGCGAAGGGCCAGTCAGCAGCTCTGCTACTTTATTTTCTCACTCATGACTTTTCCCATCGGGCCCGGACGTCCAACCTAATCGGGTTTTTCTACGTACGCGAATCTCCGGTCCAAGTCGCGAATGATTAAACGAAAACAAAGAAAAAACAAAAAAGAACAAGTCCTGCTGCACAAACCGTTAGCACAGCACAGGAGGCTGTGGCGGCTGTCTGTCGGACTTTGATTTTTGGCAGCCAGCCATCAATTATCAATAAATAAAATACTCTGAAACGAAATCTTGCATCGAACGGAAAACCCACCGAACCGGTGGGGAGAAAATGCAGCCACATCGAGGGCAAAGGATTTCTGAATCAAGCATAATAATAAGAAAAAATAAGCGTTGGCTAAGTGGACGGATCAGCGACGGAGCGACGAAGCGACCGTATTATTATAAACCCAAGAAAAAGGATGTCAACGGATCGATGAATGGAACCGTGAATGGTTTACAATTCACTCCGCACATTATTCACGGGCATCAACAAAATGGCAAATAATGGCATAATATTAAACCACACCAAATAAGGGTGCGTAGGGTTGGGGAAATTTTGATGAACAATTTTCGGCGCAACATTTGCAGGACAGCGATACCAATCGAGACCATGTTTTAATAAGCATCGTCGTATTTTATGCCTAATGTTGAAACAATGCTTACGCTATGTCAGCGCTATTGTGTCATTTTAATTTTAAATTTCGATAAAGCAAAAATAACGAAATGAGCAATGAAGAAATTTGCGTTCATAATACTCATTCATTCGGTATTCACTCCCGGTCCTGGCGATAAAATGATAACTAGATCAAAGTTCCAATGCAAACGTCGGATTATTGGATTATTTTGTAGCATCACAGTTGGAATTATAGTGCGGATTTTTCTGAACTGTCTAAATAATTTAAAATGCTAGAAATAAAGCTTTTGCATCAAACATTAGTATTAGTTCGTCGTGGTTACCATCTTTTTTTTTGGTTAATTAAAAGCTATGCGTTGTGTTCTAATGTAATTCTCATTCCATGAATAATTATTAACGTTATTTGCAGATTGTACTGTGTCTTACATGTCCAATCAAACAACATATGTCCGAGGGTTATCATCAGGACGAAATGATCTGCCGATGTTTATCGTATTATCATTTACGAGTGATATTAGAAGGACATACTTTGCATATGAAGAATGACGTAGACTATGTACTATTTCCAAATCATGATCAAATCCTAAAGGCATCATGCGTTGGATATTATCCTATATTATTGAAGAGCCAACGATCAGAACATGACATCAAGAACAAATCAAAACTTAAACATCACAAAAAGGTTTTCCTTTATTGAATGCGAACAAGTTGGTATCCTCTCTTGGAAACTCTAAGTCATAAACAAATCGTTCCTAACTAAATACATATTCTTTTAGACTATATCTTGTGAATCTTCTATATTGTGAACTTTTAGTACTTTCGTACTTTAGTACTTTAGTAAAATAAAAAACTTGATTCATTTTTTAAGCACAAAAAGCAAACACTTGTTTTGAAAATGATGGTGAAAAATTATTTGAATGCCAACACTTCAAGAAGAGCTTTTATCAAGAATTTTTTATTTACGAGCTTTTACGCTCGTATTTTTTAATTTTTTTATTTTTTTTACGAGCAAGAAGAGCTTTTATCAAGTTTTTTTTATTATCTTGTTATAATACTTCAAGAAGAGTTTTTATTACAAGCCAACTAGGTTTTATATATGCCATAAAAAATTGTGTTATATACGTAGTTAAAAAGTTGTAAACAGATATTTGCAAAATTAAGAAAAATCCAGACGTCTAATTATAATAATTGAAAAGATTTTTTAAATGTTATAATTATACCTGATTTCAAAAGGAGAAACACATTAATTAAAAATTATTTGAAACTCAAAGTTCGAATTTTTGTTCCGTTCGTATTATCCTTTGAACAACCGCTAATGATCTTCCAAAACCATCGAAGACCATCGAACGTAACGGTTCATTGTAATTAATCATCCCGATTTTGCAGTTCCACGAACTAAGCGAGGACACCTAATTTATTCGTGCCTGTAATGCTTATACGCAAAGCGCACAAAATAAAACACCGCTAAAACAATGCCCCCAGAGTCAGAGCAGAGCCACAGCATCCTGTCAGCGGACGGTGCTGCAAAAGAAAAAGAACAGAAAAAAACGAAGCAAAAGGTGTCCCTTGTCCTTTGGGCGTCGACGGCTGGTGTCGTCCCGAAAGCGAGTCATCTTAATCCTTGCGGGCGTAAAAAATGTGCGAATGGTCCCTCCCATCCCGTTTGCCATCGGTTTGTTTGCATTCAAAAGCAACCCTATTGAAATGTGGCAAAAGTCAGCCTAATTAATGGGGACCAGCCAGCCCATGAGGGACGGATCATCAAGCGGCCGGGAAGACAAACCCGCCGGCCGGCCATCGCGAGGCGGTGCGGCGACAGAAGAATGCTCCCGAACCGAAGGAAATGTATACATAAATTCTAAAACAACGAAAATGGACAACTGCCCGCTTGCAACCGGCGTATCCGTGCAGACGGAGCTGCTTAATCACCCTTTGTTTTTGGCGCACATTCGGCGAACCGAATGTGGCAGTGGTGCCGTTTATTTTCGGGGACGCAGAGCAGACACATCCGAAACTTACGAGCCGGGTCGTCAGAAAAATCCGCTCCCCAAACCAGTGGCTTCCTGGTGCATCAGAAGCGGATCGACTTAATCGACTTACGTCGTGGCCCTTCTCCACCCCCCACGAGGGCACGGATGCTGCGCTTGCGAACACGGTGACAGTCTCATTTCAACAGATTTCCTTCGAGCATCCATGTGTGATGAACACCCGGCTCCAGGGTGAGCTCAACGTTTTTACATTTTTATTTTAAACCTCCCCGCTTCCGGAGCTTCATTACGAGATTGCCTTTTGCAGCGTGTGGCACGCTGAATGGAGTTTTACGCCCGAGGAAATGAAACGAACGCGGGCTTTCCATTCGCGACGTGCATGCTTCGGTTTCGTCAACGAACGGATCGCAGATTCGGATTCTTTTTGACATTCTGTTCATCACTTCCCATCGGCAGTGGCAGAAGCTCCGTAGCAGATCGTACCGCGATCTTACATTATAGCGTTCTCTCCTCTCCTCTTGTTCCACACGGCTCGACGGTGCATATTCAACGGAAAGTACGGAGTGCTGGAAAGTGAACCCGGGCATGCACCCGGGAGGGGTTATGTATTTCATTCAATCTTTTTTAAGCTTTCGCACAAAAAAAAACATCAAAAAACAAAACATCGTAAGAAACGTTCATTGATCGGAGTCGTTCGCTTCGATCGGTTCGGTTAATTCATTGCACTGTCTTCACGTGTGCATTTGAGTCAATGAAATAATGATTTGGTTTTTCCAATTGCAAAAAACAAACTTTTGTTACAAGCACTTCAACGGTGTTTAACGGCTTACTAACGAACGTTTTATGGAGAGTTTATCGCATACAATTATGTACCCAAAGCGTCTGTTCATTATTAGTGACTATAATTATTGTAAATTTGTTTACCTGATTATCTCTTCGAAACGTTGTTGTATAATTAAATCCACCGCCTACTGATTAGCAGCCAGTGGAGCGAAAATTACCGCGTACAGAATCGGTTCGATGAAGGGACTGAATTTATATGAAATCTCGTGACCTCATCAGTCTCGCCGTTTCCGCTGCGTTGGGAAGTCTAGCACCGATCAAACACACAGGCCACAGGCGTTCGAAAAACGTAAATCTAAATGCTCAACTCGACTAACGCGGCCGGGCGGCTCTAGCAAACAAACAATAATAACTTCTACCTTCCTCCCCTCCACCCAAAAAAAAAAAAAACGAGGGCAGATAGCATCCCGCAGCTGGAGAAAGCATGATTACACGTTTTGTGGTGAAAGGCAGGCGCGGGCAGCGCAAAAAAAACCACCCCCCGATCGGTACCTTTAATTGAATTAACGCGTTGAATTTTTAATCCGCTGTACAGGGACCAAAAAAAAACGAAAACGAACACGATCGGCGCGACTCGAAGCGATTGCTATCGGTTGGGACCGGTTGGGTTGGGTGGGTCGACACGTTCGATGGGCATTCCGAATGCCGGACCGAACGAGGCAGGTCACACAAAACTATATCAAATCACTACTAACAAGCGCCGTGAGGGAGGGCGAACGTTCTGGTGCTTATCCAGTCGCGAAAGGACGTACCCTCAACGTGCAAACGATCCCTCACTCACTTCAAGCCGCCGTCGTTGACGTCGTCGTTCAATAATGCAAAAGAATCGAAAACCGAGCCCATTTCTCCAGGCCGCGCGCGGGGGAAGGTTACGCTTTTCTTTTATTTTCAATATCATCATGCGCTCGAACCGCGCTTCGCATGATTACACGGGCGCGGATCGCACGGACACCGGACAACGCCGCGGCCGGGGCGCGCTCACGCGCTCCACCCTCGTTCGTCCGGTGGGCCGTAATCGCGCGGTCGGACACATCGTATTTTCATCGTCGTCATCACCATCGCCATCATCGTCGGCATCGGCATCTCGGCGGGCAGCATCGAACCGATGCTCGAACGGCAATGGGTGGCGGGGGTGGGCTGCGAGTGTGTGGCACTGCGAGATTCGAGTTGAATATGCGCATGCGCGGCTGATTAATTATTATTGAAATCACGGCTTTGCGCTTTGCGCCGTATGTCATTAACCTCCTTGACTCGGCTCGAAAGATTAATTGAATGACTTTTAATTTTATCTGACATCATTTACTTGTAAATTAATAAAAGCTTTTCCACCAACACTAACGAGCACGGTGTTATAGGGGAGCGGAAAAGGGGAGGTGGTGCGGTGTGTGGCGCGGACCGGCGGACCGGCGGACCGGCGGATCACGAGCATGATGAGATGGAAACCGGAGAGCAAGCAATGATCCCCCGTGATCGGGACGCTGTTCCGCATCACCGATCGCGCTAGGAACAACAACAATGACAGTAATAACAACAGACACTTTGATAGCAGCATAATGTTTCGTGTTGCGCGCACTTCAGGCGATGTGTGCTAGTGTGCGTTTGGTTTCGTGTGATGAAACACCACCACCGCACAGATCGTGAGCGTACATTCCCAGTGCAAATAAGCTCGAACGTAAAATTCTTCTCATTTCACTAGAACTTAATAGGGCAACACGCTCATCGACGGACGCCTGGAGAAAAGTCGCTTACCGCGTCTTTGAGCGTTGAAGAGACAAAAGGAGAGGGCGCGGCGGTTCGCAGCGGCGAACTGGCACAAGGGCCGCGAACAAAGTCCGCATTATTTATTCAACATTCGTATGGAATGTATCATTTGTATTTATAACAGCAGCAGCAGCAGCAGCAGAGTCATGTACGGTAAAATCATCAGCGTCGTCCGCTTCGAGATCCGATCGCGCTCAATACGGCCAGCGCGTTATTGAAGCAATCGTTCCGATGGGAAAAGAGACACAAATGAGCAGAAAGAATTAACGGCCGGATTGAGGAGGGCAAAAGGCGAAGATAAAAAAAAGCAGGTAAAATAAGTGTGGGTGAATATCACTGAAGACAAGAAGAGGCTGGAAGCTAAATGAAGAAAAAGAAATAAAGAGAACGAGAGAGAGAGCGATAGAGAGAGAGAGAGATAAACAGAGAGGTCACGAAGTGAAACTTACATCCCGAACACTTCAATCAAAACGAATTAAGAATTCAAAAAATTAAATAAAAACACAAATAAAGAGATGGAAACAGAAACAGCTTGATGTCCGTCGATCGCGAGGGGCCGCACACCCGTGGCCGGAGGAAACAGGACGGCGGAAGGAGGAGATAAAGAAAGAGAGAGAGAGCAAAATAAAATACCGACCACACCAAATCCTCCGAAAAAGCTTCGCGTTCGCGCACACGGCTGTGGGGCACAACAAAGGAGAAATTATAAAGGACACTCCTTAATTAATTAAATCTCGCTTGTGTCAAGATCGCTCGATCGTCACGCGTTCGGTGATCTTTGTGTGGCACCGATGACGACGGCAACGGCCACGGCTGATGCCAGTGGGAGTGGTTTGATGATGTTGGGGTGGGTTTTATTTATTTATTTTTTTTTTATTTAACTGGCTTTAGTTTTTTCATTTCATACTGCATTCAATTCTCCCACTAGGGTGGGTAGGCTGAGTTTTGCGGGCAGCTGGTGGCGGGTGGTTGGTTTGGAGATTTTCGGGTGTGGTTGCTCAAACGGAGGCCACCCTCTCGGGCCGGGTGAGCTTCTCCCAAACGCCCGCGCACCCCTGGGCCTCGTTCCTTGACCCGGATACGGCAGTGTGGCCCCGTTTATTTACATACAATACACGCACAAGCAGTTTATTCGGTTATTTGTTGTTCTTTGATTTTTAATTTTACTCATCACGCAGATCGTTTACTGCATGGAAAAGCGGCCATTTACGATGCCATTTAGGTGATTTGATCAAGTGGAAAATCGGTTTACATGTATAATTTTGGTAACACAATCTCGAATGCCCGTACCCACGATTCGTTACTAATTGTTCCCTTTTTTTACAATTTTGAATTGCTCTCATATGTAGTAATGATGAATATGTTTAATTTGGAAATGAATTATTACAGTTTTTTTAAATTTTATTCTACAACGATTTTTGTTAGTTTCACAAAGCACTTGAAATATAGTAAACAATATTACAGAAAATACCCATCTTTTTTCAACGGATTAAAACATAATATAAAAAAGGGTAAAAAAAAGGGTAAAAACCACAAGCATAAGTACCGGATAGTTGAGTTTTTTTCCCGTTTTGCTACATCGCACCCCATGGTTTTTGTCATAGAAAGGAGCTTCATTGACATTTGGGGTGGCAGAGCAATGTTACAAAAGCCAACAATATCAAAGACTGAGTAAATTTAATTAAACTTCTGCCAATAGGACCAATATGTAAACTAAAATATTGTCTTTACGGGAGAGTTTCTTCGATAAAAAGTACGCAGTGGTAAATAAGCGAGAATAGTAAACTATGACTTACTTTCCGTTCGATGAACTGGATTAAGTGAAATCCATGTAGTCTGGTAGTGTGGTAATACTATATCGATATCGTGAAAGATAACGATACTGGTATCTCAATCTCTTTTCAATATTTTTTCAGCTCTCTTGCTACGTTAAATATCCATCAATGTTATAAAGTACCTTTGAGTACTTTAATTGATGTTGTTTTACAAAATGATTCAATGGAAACACACGCATTTGAAAATATATATATATAATATTAGTCAACATAAATCATGATGATGCTTTAAACCAACTTTTTTTGTCTTAAATACCATAACGATACTTTTTGCCACTATTTAAACCAACAAACAAGTCCTCCCATTCTTTCTACTGCAGTGTATTCGAAAGATACATTTACGGTCTTGCGGTAATGCTGCCATCAGCACATAATTCGCACAATTTATGAAACATGGCATTAATTATCACTCGGTATCTAAGCGATCATTTCCATGTAATCCCAACGAGCGGAGCATCAATATTCACCATTGTTGCCCGGTAAAAACTGTACATTCTGCCCGGGCCGGGCATTGTTTAACTAAATGCAGCGATGCACCGCGAGTGTAATTTCC
Organism: Anopheles farauti No. 4; assembly: GCA_000956215.1. NCBI lineage: Eukaryota > Metazoa > Arthropoda > Insecta > Diptera > Culicidae > Anopheles > Anopheles farauti No. 4. Next base: position 51,817 of record JXWZ01003663.1, read on the forward strand.
TTAAATGGACTTATGTAGCACCAACGTTCGCACAAAGATATCGCACACAATTGCATCACGCGTACTACGCGCCACGGACGCGGACGCGCGGGAACGGGAACGGGAACGAAACCCAGCTCTTGCGACTAACAATGCTTTTTAAATGCTCGCACGCCGCAAATGGTGACAAAGATCGGGCTGCCCATTTACACGGCTGCCCGTCCATTCCGGGAAATGGATAGCTCCCGGTGCTGCCGGTGATGCTGCAGCCGTGGGGGAAAACAAATGCACACCATTTTACACCAACAGCATCGGCGGCCATTATGCGGCGGTGTCGAGTGATTGTGATTTTGTGTCGTATCGTTGCACTCTCCAACCGGGCGCACCGGTTGCGGGAGCAACAATGGAAACAAGGCACGGAAATGCACGCCACAAATTGTGGATTCTACGAAATCGATTAACCAGACCTCCCCCAGACCGGTGTGGCCAGATTGGGCCGCTTCCAGGCCGGGTGTGATCGTGCGGTTCGAGTTTTGGCTTATGAATTCCACGCTTTTGGCATATTTATGAAAATTTAATAACTTTCGCCCTGTTCGACTAAAGTAGGCCGGCTGGGCTGGACTGGACGGGAGGTGGGCGCGACGGTGGAGGGAGGAAACGGGGAAACACATATAAGGAGTGTTTGGAGAAGACGCTTGCGAAACGATATTCTGCTTAGCAGCGAGCGTTGGATTCGGAATCGGGTTCACATGCTCGACGATGTCCATGGGCACAGTTAATGCGCGTACGTCGATTGGTATATATGCTCTGCCTCCGATTGCCTCCGCCGGGGAATGCAACCGAGCGCGACGAAGATGAACGAAGGCAAGAAATCAAGGTAACATCATTAATTCTTTCTCACCTCATTTTAATATCATTTTCCTTTTCTGCACATTGCGGATTGCGGTGCATGATGATCTCTATGCTGATCCGATACGACGGACGCGACGGTGGCGGCAGGCAACAGCGGCAGGGGAATACTCAACCGCGAAATGCATCACCATTGCACTCGCCACCTGAAGAATGTAACCACGGAAGGCATCCCACTCCATTGGTCTAGCCTGCCGTAGCCATAAGATGCGGTAGACCCTAGGATCCCTTTATAGGTGTCTGTGTGTGACACAGCCACGGTCGGAGCGGGAAGGACAGAGAAGGAACGCTGCGGAAAGAGAATGCAACCAAAGTGCACTCCTGCATCAGCGCGGTCCAGTCCAGCGATACGTTCTTGCTTGAGGGTCATGCTGACAAAAGGTGCGAGAAGAATCTTTCTTCACGTTTTCACATCGCGACACCGCAGAGCAGCAGCAGCAGCGGTACCGGTTCGCAGACGCTGGTGAAGGAGCAAATTTCCAAGCTACGTTTGCAAAGCTACGCGGACTGGCAGCTGCGGGAGGGCTGCCGGCAAACCACAATACCGATGACTCGGGTCGGTTTTCGCTAGACTTATGGTCTACCTCCTGTGGAGCTTGCGTACCGTGGCACAGCTTCTCTACCGGGCTTCTCAACCGGTTTGCCAACCCGGGCGAAGAAGCAGCATCAACTCCCAGTTTCGCCGCATCCCCCCGCTCCGCGGGTCAGAAAGACAATGAAAATCTGTTTTATTATCAGATTAAAGGCAGATGAATTATGAATACAGAAAATACCTAATGAAGTTCATTATAATCGCTCTGGACTCAACCGCACTCCACGTACGGGGGACACGAAGTGGGAGCGAAACGAACAACAACAAAACACACACATACACTGCTTCAAAATCAACCGGCAAAATGCATCCTCCCAGCAGTGCAACGAATGCAAGTCAGCCGAACCGGCATGACTGGCTGGCCAGCGAGCAGAGCGCACAAAAATAATAAGTAACAATAAAGGGCTCGCGGTTGAGCAAATGAGATACGGGCTCCTGGATGGGCCGCTTGCTTCGGAGCATCGTGATCATAGTTTTCACTTTATTTTTCAACTATTACCACTAAGTGACCTTTGGTGAGAGGACTTTAATAACCAACGTAACCCAGTCATAGATGGTGCTTGTTTGATTATTCATTTGTTACATTCATTTCCATATAAAAACATTCACTTCCTTTCGTATGAAACTCAAACTAGCACACTACGAATGAAACGCTCATCGTTTTGGTTGGATAAAAAAGAAAGAAAAAAGAATAATTTCTATTTCAGTGGGAAATCTGTTATGCATCGTATAAAATCGCAATGAAATGAAAAGACAAATGGGTGTTTTGGATCCCGTAAATACCTATTTATCCTGTTCGTTAGGAATACCATCTAAAGCTAAAAGTCACCGCCTGCTAAAGAAACTTTTTATCACAGTCGGTTGCAGATATTTAACGACGTCGAATTTAGGATTTAATAATGGAACTGTAGTAATTCGAAACATTTGCATCTTATGTGGTTCCTATTACCATTGTTGGCGAATGTTCATTGGAATCTATTAAATACAAATGCACACGAACACAAATTTTTATTATTTTTTTCATTCTGTTTTGTTTTTTAGATTTAACTACCGCATTTAGCATCACTTTTACGTTTTCTATTAAGATAAAACTGTCAAATATTATGCATAAGAAATACATAAAAAGTAGCTACAGCATACGGTTCTGGGGTTTTGTTTATCCATTCATATCAAACGTTAACAGTATGTGGCATAAAACAGTGTAATAGCCTTCAAACCTTCCAGCATTTAAAACAGTTTTTTTTCGCGCTCTGCTCCACTTTACCCTGCCAAAGCCAGATTCATTTGTGTGGCAGTGTTTGATTCCCACGAAAAACCCGAACATTTCGGTCCGTTCCCATCCCGGTGTGGCAGTGTGGGACACATACACGCACACACACACACACGTTCACGCAAAAATACCATACAATCTCCGCACCCACCGAGTGGCTAAAAATCGCGGCCAATCGCGGCCAACGCTCAACGGTTGGCAGAGCCGTTACCGTCGTTCCTATTATTTAGTGGTTAAATTAAAACTGTCAATTGTTGCGGCGCAACTTGGTCGCTCTCTGGTGAACCGTTTATAATTGTCAAGATTTGAATATTAACGAGCCTGCCCCGGGCCTCGGGACCACAATTTCCCGCGCATGCGCAAGTAACCGCCGCACAAAAAACCGGACACATACACACACACACACACGCATGGCCTCTACTCCGCTTTTTGTTATGTTGATGTTCAGCAAAAGCGCGCACCCGCAAACACGCACAGCACAACCGCTCCAGTAACCAATGGTTACTACTTTTCCGTGTTGCCATGATCACCGCATACGCACTCACACATGTGGCGAGCTGCGATGGCCGATCTTGTGTGACCGGTGACGAACAATTATATTAATGGTCATTTTAATTAAATTCATTCCGAGCGACACCATCACGGATGTGTGCGGCGTTTTGCATTTGGGAGGGTTAACCAGGGGGAGGAGGGGGAGGAGGTAGGCCAGCGACAACCGAATGGTGCCAACGAGACGAGATGAAGGAATGATGACGGTGACACGAAATTCTCGCATTCGTACGAAGAATAGCAATTATATTCATTTGCATTTGCGTCGCAGCAGCACGTGAAAGCGGGACAAAACGACTTCGTTTAATGCTCTACATATTCGCATACACACCGAGCGCAGCGGTGGGGTAGCTCATTGTGTGAACATCACTGCATATTGTTTCCCGTTTAACAAGAGCACATTGGTAGTCGTCTGATTTGTATGCGCTCGGTCTGCGCGTACGGTTTGAAGTTAAATCTGTTTTTTTTTCTTCTTGTTTTGTTCGTCCACCGAAACATTTAACAACGATTAGAAGTACCCCAATGCATTGTTGGTGTGTGGGAGAGGTGGCGGGGTGCGGGGGTGAGTTGTAATGCGAACATGACATTTAATAAGCTTGCACTGCTCACGTGGCCAACCGCTGTCCTAACAGCACGCATGTGAACACGTGTAATCATCTTCATCACACAACCGTAAAGTAATTCAACCAATTATGAGAACAGTTTTGTGGTGCGGGCAACTGCACCGAATGAAGGAAACCCTCACTTGCGATACATTGCCCTGAAGTAATAACTGCTACAGCAACACTGTAGTAAATTTGACCACGTCGCAGGGCACGTCAGATTTAGGTATAAATAGGATATGAAACTGACAAAATGAGCGTAGGCAAAGTTAACGCATTAATGGCCAATTTCAACATTAAC